>JAQZBX010043286.1:0-21724 GCA_029593785.1 Cabassous unicinctus | reverse complement strand
AAAAAAAACACTAAAAATAAAATAAAATTAAAGGATTGGGATATTCAAAAAATGGGAAAAAACAAAAAAAATTTTTTTTAATTTTAAACATTTTTCCTTTTATCACTGAATTAGCAGGTGTCCAGTCTGTACTGTGGCACCTTCCCCCTCTCACTCCCCAGTGTCTCCTAAACTTTCATTTAATTTTCAAAGAAGTGTTAGGTCACAACAAAGTCACACAGAGTACTATAGACTCATATAACCAACCTCCTCCCCCTTTCCTCACCCCATATTAAAACCTTTTTGTATGTGGATTGTAGCATTGTTATAACTGTTATACAGATAGTGAAGCATCTGTAATTCCATTTTTTTCAGATTATCTAATACATCTGTATTTCCATTTTTTTTAGATTATCTTATTTTTTGGCATACAATTGTTTATAGTAGTGTTTTTTCTTTCATTTTAAAGAGAGTTTATTGATTAATACCATTCATGCATGAACATACATAAATATAAATAAGTGTATAGTAAAAGTTTTGAACTTACAAAAAAAAATCATGCATAACATCATACAGAGCTCCCATACATCACCCCACCAGCAACAGCTTGCATTATGTGAGACATTTGTAACAAATTATGAAAGAGCATTTTCAAAGTATTACAACTAACTATAGTTCATATCTCACAAATGGTGTATTTGCCCCCAATGCTCTCTATTTTATTATTCATAAACCACCCAATTTATCTAAAGTGAACTATCAGTGGGATTTGGTAAAATCACTGAATTGTGCACTTATCAGTTCAATCAATTTTAGAGAATTTTCCTTACTCCCAAGAAAATGAAAAAACAAAACAAAACACAAAATACCTAATATCATACCCATATATTAGCACTACTAATTACAACTCCTATGATGTGCTTTCACCTTTTAAATTTATTTCCGAACATTTACAAACATATTTTTTTACCAATTCTGCACAGTTTAAACCTCAGCTTTGCATTCTATAACCATACTATTTTCTGTGATGAAAATAGTATGGTCTAGCTACTAACTCCATATGTTTGCTCATTATATTTAGTTCATAATAGAAAAATTGTAAAATATTTGTCCTTTTGTGCCTAGCTTGCTTCTCTAAACATAATATCCTCCAGTTTCATCCACCTTGTCATATATGTCACTTCATTTCTCTTACAGTAGCTGCATAATAGTCCATCTTGTGTACATAGTTTTTTATCCATTCTTCAGTTGATGGAGACCTGGATTGTTTCCCCCTTTGGGCAGTTGTGAATAATGTCACTATGAACATTGGTTTGCAGATGTCTGTTTGTGTCACTGCTCTAAGTTTTTCTGCGTATATACTTAGTAATGGCATCACCAGGTCACAGGGTATGTCTATATCTAACTTCCTTAAGAAATGCCAGACAAACTCCCACAGTAGCTGTACCATTCCACATTACCACCAGCAGGGAATAAGTATCATATCTCCCTACATCCTCTCCAACACTTGTAGTTTTCTGTTTTGATAATAGTTGTCATTCGAGTATGTGTGAAATGATGTTTCATTGTAACTTTGATTTCCATTTCCCTAATAGCCAGTGATGCTGAACAAATTTTCATGTGTTTCTTCTCCATTTACACTTTTTCTTTAGAAAAATGTCTCTTCTAGTCTTTTGCCCATTTTTTAATTAGATCATTTGTCTTTTGATTGTTGAGTTGTAGGTTCTCTTTATATAAAATGGATTTTAGACCCTTGTCAGATGTGTGAGTTCCCAATATTTTCTCCCATTGAGTAGACTGCATTTTACCTTCTTCCCAAAGTTCTTTGAGGTGCAGAAGTATTTAATTTTGAGGTTTCATTTATCTGTTTTTTTCCTTTTTGCTCGTGCTTTGGGTGTTAGTTTTAAGAGACCCTCACCTACTACAAGGTCTCATAAATGTTTCCTAACATTATCTTCTAGGTGTTTTATGGTCCTGGCTTCTATATTTAGTTGTTTTTTTTTTAATCAATTTTGAGTTGATTCTTGTATAGGGAGTGTGATAGGGATTCTCTTTTATTCTTTTGGTTATGGATACCCAGTTCTCCCAGCACCACATATTTTCTACCCCAGAAAAGTAGAATTGGCAGGTTTATAAAAAACCAATTGACTACAGACTTGAATGTCTATTTATGAACTCTCAATTCAAATCCATTGATCAATGTGTCTATATTCATGACAATACCATGCTGTTTTGACCACTATAGCTTTATAATGCACTTCAAGTTCAGGGAGCGAGATTCCTCCAATTGTACTCTTCTTTATAAGGACATCCTTATTGTTGAGCTATTTGGAACATTTTTTCCTTCCAAATAAATTTAGTGATTGACTTTTCTATTTTTTTTTAATAGGCCTTTTGAAATTTGATTGGTACTGCATTGAGTCTATAGATTAGTTTGAATAGGATTGACATCTTCATGATGTTAATCTTCCAATCCAAGAACTCAGAATGTCCTTCCATTTGTTTAGGTTCATTTTATTTCCTTTAGCATTGTTTTATAGTTTTCTGAATACAGATCTTTTACATTCTTGGTTAAATTAATTCTTAGATATTTGAGAATTTTTGTTGGTATTGTAAATTGAAATTTTTCTCTTGACTTCCTTCTCAGCTCGCTCATTACTCATATAAATATGTTACTGATTTTTGAGTGTTGATCTTGTATTCTGCCACTTTTCTGAGCTCATTTATTACCTCAAGTAGCTTTGTTGTAGATATTTCAGGAATTTCTAAATACACCATCATGTCATCTGTGAAAAATGAGAGCTTTATTTCCTCTTCTGCAATTTGAATGTATTTTGTTACTTTTTCTTGCCTAATTGCTCTAAATAGAACTTCTAGCACAATGTTGAATAACACTGATGACAGTGGGCATCCTTGTCTTTTTCCTGATCTTAGAGGGCAAGCTTTCAAATTCTCCCCATTTAGTACTATGTTGGCTGTGGGATTTTCATATATGCCCTTTATTTCTTTCTAAAATTATCTTTTGAAGTGTTTTTATCAAAAACATTGCTGGATTTTGTTAAATGACTTTCCTGCATCAATCAAGATGATCATTTATTTTTCCCTTCTACTTATTATGTGGTATATGTCTTAATTTATTTTCTTATGTTGAAACACCCTTTTATACCAGGAGTAAAACCCACTTGATTGTGGTGTATAATTGCTTTCATATGCTGTTTGATTTGATTTGGTTTGTAAGTAGTTTGAGAATTTTTGCATCTATGTTCATTAGAGATACTCTTCTGTAATTTTCTTGTAGTATCTTTATCCTCCTATGTCATTAGGGTGATGTTGTATTCATAAAATAAGTTGAGTAATTTTCCCTCCTTTTCAAATTTTTGTAAGACATTAACAGGATTGGTATTAATTCTTGAAATATTTGGTTGAATTCACCTGAGAAGCCTAGACTTTTCTTTGGTGGGAGACTTTTGTCAATTGATACAATCTCTTTGCTTGTGATTGGTTTTTTGAGTTCCTGTATTTCTTGTAGAGTCAATGTAGCTTGTTTGTGCATGTCTAGGAATTTGTTCATTTCATCTAGGTTTTCTAATTTGTTGACATACAGTTTCTCATTAGATCCTCTTATGATCCTTTCTATTTCTGTGGGGTCAATCAAAAAGTCCCCCTTTTATTTCTGATGTTATTTATCTTCATCTTCTGTCTTTTTTTCTTTGTTAATCATGTTAAGGGTTTGTATATTTTATTGATCTCCTCAAAGAACCAGCATTTTCTTTTAATGATTTTCTCTATCTTTTGTTCTTAATTTCATTTATTCCTGCTCTAATCCTTGTTACTTCCTTCTTTCTTTGAGATTGTTTTTGCTGTTCTTTTTCTAGTTTCTCCCATTGTTCTGCATCTCATCACTTTTTTGCATTTAATGCCTATGCTGGGGGAGCAGATGTAACTGAAGTTTTGGGTGCCTGCTTTCCGTGTAAAAGTTCCTGGGATCAATCCCCAATATCGCCTTTAAAAAGTTAAAAAAAAAAAAACTCTGTGTTGTCTAATACCAGTATTTTGATACTCCTTCTCTCTTTTGGTTACCATTTGCAAGAAATATCTTTTTCCAACCTATCATTTCAATCTATTTGTATCCTTGTGGCTAAGGTGAGTCTCCTGCAGAGAGCATATGGATGACTCATGTTTTCCTATCTGTTCTGTCAGCCTATGTCTTTTTTAAAAGATTTATTTTATTTATTTATTTCTCCCTCCCCTCATTGTTTGTGCTCTCTGTCTGTTCTCTGTGTCTGTTTGTTGTGTCCTCTCTGTGTCTGCTCATCTTATTTTTTTTGGAGGCACTGGGAACTGAACTCAGGACCTCCCATATGGGATGGAGGCACATAATTGCTTAAGCCACCTCCACGCTCTGCTTATTGTGTCTCTCAATGTGTTTTGTCATTGTGTCTCTTTGTTGAATCATCTCTTTGCATCATCTTGTTGCATCAGCTAAACTCACCAGCCCATTCTGTCAGCTTGCTGTCTTGCTTGTCTTCTTTTGGAGGCACCAGGAACAGAACCTAGGATTCTCCATGGGGTAAGTGGGCACCCAACTGCTTGAGCCACATCCTCTTCCAAGCCTAAGTCTTTTGATTGGGGAGTTTAATCTATAAACATTCAATGTTATTACTGTAAAAGTATTACTTCAACCATTTTATCCTTTGGCTTTCATATGTCATATTTTTTTTTTTTTTGTCCATCTTGTAACCTTTTTGCTTACCCTTTCTGGTAGTCCTTGCTTCTACACTCTCCTCCAAGTGTCTTTTTCTTGTTGTTTCTTTTGTAGCTGCAGAACTCCCTTTAGTGTTTCCTGAAAAGCTTAATATTTGTTTATGAACTCTCTTAGTTTCTGTTTATCTGTGAATATTTTAAGCTCACTGTTTTGTCACAAAAATCTTGGCTGTAAGTTTTTCTTTTTCAGAACCATAATTACATCATACCACTACCTTCTTGCCTCCATGGTTTCTGGAGAGAAATCTGCACTTAGTCTTATTGGATCTCCCTAGCATGTGATGTTTTGCTTTTCCTTGCTGCTTTCAGAATTTTCTCTTTATCTTTAGCATTTGGCATTCTGCATATTATGTGTCTTGTGGTAGTTTTATTTGGATTTATTCTAATTGGAGTAGACTGTGATTCTTGGACATGTATACTCACATCTTTCATAAGAGTTGGGAAATTTTTGGCCATTATTTCCTCAAATATTCTTTTTACCCCCTTTTTTCCTACTCATTTCCTTCTAAAACTCCCATAACATGTATGTTGCTGAACTTCATGTTATCATTCAACTTCCTGGGCCCCTGCTCAATTTTTTCCATTCTTTTCTCTCTCCGATTTTCTTTCTCTTCAATTTCAGTTTTTCTTTCCTCAACATCACTGGTTTTTTCTTCCATGAATTCAAATCTGCTGTTGTTTGTCTCTACTGTATTTTTAATCTCATTTTTTGAGTCTTTCATTCCCATAGCTCTGTTGTTTTTCTAGTCAAGATTTCAAATTTTTCTTTGTGCTCTCTCAGAGTTTCTTAATGATTTTTTAAATTTCTTTAGCCATGTTGCCCTTCAACTCCATGAATTGATTTAGAGATTAACATGAACCTCATTTATTAGCTGTTTCAAGGCCTGTGTCTCATCTGGAGCTTTGATTTGTTCCTTTGCCTGAATCATATCTTCTTTTATCTTTGTATGGTTTGCAATGTTTTTGCTGAAGTCTGGGATTCTGATTATGATGATGAGTTTACTCTGATGTTCAGTTTATCTCTTGCCTGTGGATTTACTGTTAAGTGGCTGTGTGCTACCACTGTTATTTGACTCTTGGTTTAACTTGTTCTAGATATTTAGGATTGACCCTGTTTAACTGCTCAAAGAGCTAAGGACCTAATAATGGGGTGCAGGCCAGTTTCCAAGGGACTTAGAGAGAGCAGCAGTAAAGGCATCTGCTTGCCTCATTTATTTATTATTTTTCTTCTTCATGCATGTTTCTAGTTTGGTCAGCAGATGGTGGTCTTTGGCAGACATCTCGGTTCAGACCCCAGATGCAAGTAGGGAGTGTATTCTATACATCTTCTCAGGTGAATGGGTGGTGTAGAAGCAATGTCTTCAGTGCTGCCCAAGCCTCACAAGCAAACTTTGTCAGTGACTGTTCTCCACCCTTGGCTGTACACACCCACCCTCCCTTTGCCTCTTTAGCAATCAGTTTGGGGCAGTAGGGAGAGTGATTGAGAAGGAAAATTATCTTTAGTTCTCTGTAGATCTCAGAGCAATGTCACAGCCCTACCCAGCCTGGAAGTGTGCAACACCTCTAATGCAGCAGACCAACTTTGCAGGCCAAAATCTGAATTTGCTGTAGGTGGTGTCCCTCCATCTCCCCTTTCTTGGGTAAGAGGACACTTGCAAATCCCTCAGTCCACTGCCACTGCAGTCCACAGGTGCTGCAGTCCACAGACTACTACTTGTTCTGTAGGTGGGGGCACAAGTTTTGCTGCTGCTTTTGCAGCTCTACTCACAGAATTTTTCAGCTAGCTGATACTTCTTTCCTTCATGCCTCTCTCTTCTCATTGGTTTCTCACCTCCTGGTGTCCTGAGCCCAAGAGCAGCCATCCAGATGGTCTATGCCTCTCCTCTAGCTATATATTCTAGGAGAAAACTGACCGCTCCACCTCTCTAATCCTCCATTTCCCTAGAAGTTCTATAGTATTCTCTTATAAACATTTTTATTACTGTAAGGTTAGTAGTGACATCACTATTTTCCATTCTGATTTTAGTTATTTGCTTCTTTTCTATTTTTTTCTGAGTCTAGCTAAAGGAGTGTTGATTTTTTTTCAAAGATCCAACTTTTCTTTTTCTTTGTTCCCTCAATTGTTTTCTATTCTCTATTTTATTTATCTCTGCTCTAGTCTTAGTAATTTCCTTCCTTCTGCTGAATTTGGATTTAATTTGTTCTTCTTTTCTAGTTCTTCAGGAAGAAAAGTTAGGTTATTAATTTGAATTCTTTCTTCTTTTTATTATAGATGTCAAATCTCTAAATTTCCCTCTGATCAATGCTTTCATTACATATCATAGGTTTTGGCATATTGAGTTCATTTTTATTTAGCTCTGAGTATTATCTAATTACCCTTGTAATTTATTTTTCATCTCATTGATTGGTTAAGAGTGTGCTGTTTAATTTCCACATATTTGTGAGTTTTTCAGTTTTCCTTCTGTTATCAATTTCTAGATTCATTTAATTTCAGTCAGATGAATTACTTTGTATGATTTAAAGTTTAAAAAATTTATTAAGACTTTTCTTGTGCCCCCAACATATGATCTATCCTGGAGAATGATCCAAGTGCATTTGAAAAGAATGTTTCTTCTGTTGCTGTTGGATGAAATTTCTCATATATTATCTTACATATAGTTGAATTATAGTATTGTTCAAATCTTCTTTTTTCTTGTCAATCTTCTATCTAGACATTCTATCCAGTATTTAAAATTGTGTAATAGAATCTCCAAATGTTGTTACGGAACTATTTCACCTTTCAATACTGTCATTGTTTGCTTCATATATTTTGGGGCTTTTTCTTTCTTTTTTTTTTTAAGTTGTTTTTATTGTGGATAAAAATCAAATTTTTCACAATACAAACCAATATTTGTAAAATAATATGTACATATATATGCATATATGTGCATTTGCTTACATAAATGTTATTTTTTTCATATATATTTTAAAAGATGCTGAGATTACATAAATGTTACACAAAAATTACAGGGATTCCCATGATCTCCACCTCCCATAATTCCCATAACACCTCACATAAACATCTTTCATTAGTGTGGCACATCACCTGCAATGGATATACACATCCTGGGGCTTTACCATTAAGTGTAGACCACAGTTCACATCGTAGACCACTCTCTCCCACACTGTTCTGCATGGTATATGCTCATGTAAAATGGCCTATATCCGTCACCACATCACTCAGGACAACCCCCAAGTCCTGAAAAAGCCCCTGTATAACAACTACCCTTCCCCTCCACCCCTGAAAGCGTTTAGCGGCCACTGGCTCCACCTCACTGTATAATTTCTTCCATTGCCTGAGTCACAATATGTCTAGAAAAGAATACCATTAAGTCCTTTCTAGTCCATAGCTCTTTCCCCACTACTGAAGGGACTGGAATGGTGATGTCCACTCTACATCCAAGTGAGAGTTTGCATATATCCCATGGATACAGAGGAAGGGATTGTCCTGCCTTCAGATGCAGGTTCTTTCCATTCCCTGGGATGGCAGTTGTCCATCATCATCTCCTCACCAGGTGACTTGGGTGAGTCCATTGAGCTGTAGAGTAGGAGTTGCAGCTCCATCGAGATTCCAGGCACAGCTGACACATAGGCAGGCCAGAGGCTCCAGTCTCTGGAATACACCTACAAACTCCAGCCTTGCATAAAGGTTTGAATAGAAGGGACTGATGGACCATGTGCAGGGAGGACTTATTTGAATCCAACTCTGTCACTCTCAGGAGCACAGATTCCAAAGTACAGCTCACTGATAAGGCATCAATCTCTGGGGCTATCCCCCCTTATATAAGACCTGGGTGTCTCCAGAGACCTCAGGAGCCCCTCTGTGTGGGGTGATATCCATTTTGGTGTTCTGTAAGATCCTACTGAGGTGTGCATAAGCATTACCTCTGGGATGACCTCCCGACTCTCTTTGAAGTCTCTTAGCCACATGAACTCATATGTCTTTACCTTTGCCCCCTTTTATTCAAAGTTTTTTCCAGTCGTGTTTCCAGTTGGCACTTGGTATTAATCCTTCATTGCCAGGGAGGCCTATCCCTGGGAGTCATGTCCCACGTTGGGGGGAAGGTAATGCATTCATATGCTGAGTTTGGCTTAGAGAGAGGCCACATTTGAGCAACAAGGAGGCTCTCAGATGGCAACACTTAGGCACCCCATAACAGTAGACTAAGTTTCAATTACAAGAGCAAAGACTCATAAGGCTACTCATCAGTAACATGAACACAACTGTGGGCTATCCTCTTTTGCCAGACACTGCTTTTTGGGCATTTTCATTAGGTGCAAACATGTTTATAATTGTTAAATACTTTTGTTAAACTGACCTTTTTAAAATTATATAATGTAATCTATGGTAACCATAAAGAGAATATCTGAAAATCTACACAAAAGAATTGAAAAATGATTCATAATGGCTCAATATTAAAGACCATATAAGCAAAAATGAAGACTATAATGGAGTAAAGGAGGGGCCAAAAAGTATAAGACTTATGAAACAATTAACAAAATTGCCAGGGAGTAGTCTTAAAAGTAAGTTTTTCCTTGTCTTAATTACCTTAAATGTAAATAAATTCATTTATGTTTCAATGTGCCAGGCTTCTATGACAAATACCAAACAATGAGTTGGCTTACACAATGTGAATTTATTGTTTCACAATTTTAGATGATAGAAGACTTAGTCTTTCCTGGGTTCCATAGCTTTCAGGTGCTGTTTTGCCACAAAAATTGGGGTTTCTTCACCAGTATCCCAGCCTCACTTCACATGGCAATGTCCCCTCTTTTCTCCTTTGGGTTCTTGCTAACTTCCTATTTCTCCCCATGTCATTCTTCATTTCAGACCTCCGGTAAGCTGAATTAAGACCCACCCTAATCTATGTGGGCTTTTCCTTGACAAAAAATAATATCTTTATAAGATCTCACTTGCAATGGGTTCACACCCACAAGGATAGAGATTAAGATCAAGAACATGTCTAAATTGGGGTAGATAATTCAACTGACCACACTCTTCAATCAAAAGGCAGAGATTGGCAGAATAGATAAAAGAACATGCCCATAAAATCAACTCCTTATTGGTTAATGCTTTATCATCAGAATGCAGCAATCCAGTTACATTTTCAGGCTCCACTACTATTTTGACTTCTCTTGCTATTTTCACCAAATCTGCAGTTATTTACTCCAATGAAGTCTTGAAGCCCTCAAAATCATTCATGCGTTTTGGAACCATCTTCTTCCAGAACCCTTATTAATATTTAAAATTTTACCTCTTCCCTTGAAACACAAATTTTTTTAAATGTAATATAGAATGGTGAATGTTTTCAAGAAGATTTTCAACTTCCTTTGCCCAGGTCCATCAGAGGAATCACTCTCTATGGTAGCATGTTGTGTTAGCAGGCATGAAAACCTTAATCTCAATGTACACCTTCATCAGAGTTCTTGGAGGACGAGGATCATTGTCAATGTGCAGTAATAGAGTACAAGGGGATCCTGGAAATGGGCCTTCCTCATTCAGCCTCCTTTTATTAGCACCCCTTTTTCTGGAGTGCCAGAAAAATAGGGCACTTAGCCAGACCTTGAACATCTGTCTTGCAGGCCTATAATACTGTTTGGTGGATGAGAGGAAAAAGGGTCCAGCCAATAAGCACCTTGTTTGCTCAGTAAATGGTACAGGTTATGCAAATTAGCAAGGAAACTCTTGGCAGGACTGGGACATTGTGATAACCATGGGAACATGCTCTGTTGTCCAGTTTCCATCACTGATTAGTGAGATCCTTGGACTTGACTATCCAGAGCAGGGAATCCAAGCCAGTTGTTCCTGAATTGGGACAGGGTGTGTGGGATCCTAGAGCCTTGCTCTTGAAGTTTCCTGCCACAGAGGATAGGACCCAGCTAATAGCCTTGAGGGCCTAACTCAGCAAGCCTATGTAAACAGAATCACCTGGTATCCTCCATCACTTTTCCATGTGTCTACATCTCCCCTCCCCTCTTAAATGCTCAACTTTACTCTCACAGTTCCACTAGCCAATAAAAATGCATTTGAGCTCACATTAATCTGTCCCCTAACTGGTTGTGTGGACATAGCTTGAACCACGTTTGGCCCTGGAAACTCTGGAGCCCCAGGACAATCCTGCCAGTCAGTAGGTCCAGTCCTCTGGATTTGGAGCAGCCCAAAATGCCCAGTTGTCTCATCCTGGAGGAGTGGCTAAAGGCCAATAGTGAAGGACAGGGCTTACCTTTGGTCCAGGGGTAAATAGCATGGAACACTTACAGAGTATTTACTGTGTGTCCACCACCATCTAGACACTTTACAGATATTCTGCCATTTATCATAATTACAATTTGATTATATCATTTTCACCATTTTATCAAAGTGATTGTAGACTAAATCATTCTGTTACAGTCACACATTCAGTTCTTGGAGGAGCAGAAATACAATCCTCACTGGAGACCCCAGATCTCATGATCTTCCCCAGCAGACCCTGAGAGAGTGGAAATGATAGCTTGGGAGATGCCACAGGAACATTGGGGCACAGTGTCAGGTGATGCAGCTGGAACAGGAAAGGAAGATTTCAGGTGATCCAGGTCCCCTTACTCCTAGGAAGTTACCACAATATTTTCTAATCATTTTGCTGGATGTCAAATTCAAAGAGCTGACAATTCTGCTACTGTTTTAAACACTTCTTTGTCTATTTTCCATTAAACATATTTAGTTAATAACAATACTATAAATGGGATTTATATCTTACAAATGCTTTCATATATATAAATTATGAAAATGCTTTAATGTTCCTGCTGCTACTTACTATACAACAGGGTTCCAGCTATAACTTCAGGGAGATATTAGAGGGAACAACCATATTTCCCCACAAATCCCTTCTCTGTATATTTTATGAGCCCTATGGAGGTCTGGGGGCATAAAAATAGCCTTTATATAATCAGGGTTTTCCAGAGACTTGGTTCATGTGACCATGGGTGTTGGCAAATGCAAACTCTGTAGAGCAGGCTGCAGGCTAAAAGCTCCAATAGCTATTATTTTAGTCCTTAGTACAAGTTACCCAGGGATGGTAGCTAGCTGGAAGTTCCACCAAGAGTCAAGATGGATGGTTAGGAAGACATTCCTTTTAGTGTTTTTAATTTTTAAATAATTTTTCTTTTTTGCAGGAAGACATTCTTCTGACTGTTGAAACCCTCACTTCTTGCTTTTAAGATCTCCAAATGATTGGATGAGATTATCACATTTCAGAGAACAAATGTTGATGAGAGATGCAAACAACTGATTGTGGAATCAAATCCCATTTACAAAATACCTTCAGAGTAACAAGCAGGCTACTGTTTGACCAAACCACCAGAAACTTTAATGTAGCCAAGTTAATACATAAATTTAACTGTCACCATTCATCATTTGTCACCTTGGCACCCATACACATCTCCTTAAATCAAACTTAGTCTCCATATAAATAAAATAATATATTCATACTTCCACAAAACATGATACATCTGTCCTGCATACAACTGAAAACACATTGACCCATTCTCCAGAAGAGGATGCAAGTCCTTGGATGGTGTTCACTCTTATCCTAGATATCCTGTACCTTAAATACAATGACAAAGTTAATACAACTTATATGATAAGGGGATAAGAGAAGAAAGAAAAAAGTTATGATGGATAGATACACAAAACATATTTATAATAAAACAAGGAAGAATTGCTTATAGCCACTACAGTCCTCATTTCTGCAACTCTTCATATAGTCATAGCTTACAAGTATCTTCTACCACTACCCACTCTATTCTCTATCTACGTGGTCACGGTTCTTTACATTGTGGGGTGAGCAAAACCTTTATTCCAGAATGCTGTGTGCCATCAATAGCCTTGCCTGGATTGGGTCATGGCAGTTTTTAATTTATTTTTAATCACAAGACATGATAAGAGTAAAAGGCACCCTAAGGATCCCATATATTTCCAGACATACTCTTCCTTACCTCCACTGTAGAGTAGTGGTCCAATTTCCCCTTGGAAATCTGGATGAATCACCACAGCCAAGAGAGTAATTCCCTTCCTTGCCTGTTGATTCAGAGGCATGCAAAACCCATAGTGGCCATGTGGCCATAACTTACAGTTAAACAGACTCATTATTGTGTCTCTTGGTGGAAGTGCTCCTCTCTTTGTAACCAAAAACTCTAGCTCAGCATAGCATATGGTCATAGGGACAGAGAACAAAATGTTTTCTAGCAGATCATTAGTGGATCATTAGTGAGTGTTGCCACAACCATTTTCACCCTTTGATTCCAGGGCCCATGTTCCTGGGTATGGGAGAAAGAGCAATGTAGATTGGATGCCAGTTTTGAATGATATACAACCCCCAAATCCAAAGAGGCCAAATTAGTATGGTCCCTCCCTTTTGATTGCAGGAGGGGCCAGATGGAACACCTTATCTTCACTTTAGAAGGGATATCTCAACATGCCTGATACCACTTGATGACTGAAAATTTCACTGATGGCAAAGATCTCTGATTTTTTTTATTTCCCACCCTTGGATTCAACAAATGTCATACAAAATAAATCTAAAGTATTTTCTACTTGCTCACTAGGTCCAATTAGCATAATATCAATGCAATGAAGAAGTGTGATGTCTTGTGGAAGGGAATGCCAATTGAGATCCCTGACAGCTAGATTACTGAATAGGGTTGGAGAGCTGATATACCCATAATTTAGAATGGCAAAGGTGTATTGCTGGCCTTGACAGCTGAAAACAAGATTTCTGGTGGTCTTTAACAACAGGCATCAAGAGAAAAAGCAACTGCCAGGTCAAGAGCTGCACACCAGTTACCAGAGGTGGTATTAGTTTATTCAAGCAATGATACTACTTCTGTAATAATGAGCTGCACTAGGAGTCATTTCCTGGCTAAGTTTACAATAATCCCTCTTATCCTCCAAGATCCATCTGTTCTCTTCACAGGCCAAATAGGAGAGTTGAATGGGGATGTGGTGGGAATAACTTCCCCTGCAACTTTCAAGTCCTTGGTGATGGTACTAATCTCTCTAATCCCTCCAGGGATACAATATTGCTTTTGCTTTTCTTTTTTCCTACTTAAAGGTAGTTTTGTTGGCATCCAGTTGGCCTTCCATATTATAGCCCTTTAAACACATGTCAGGGAACCATGTGGGGTTTCTGCCTTTTGCTGAGAATGTCTAATCCAATTATGCATACTGAAACAGTGGAAAACCCACAGGATGGGTTAAGGGACCCACTGGATCCACTGTGAGATCTGAGCTAAAACTCCATTGATCACGTGACCTCCATAAAGCCCTACCCAGATTGGTAGACAACAGTGATGATTTGGTCTCCTGAAATAAGTGTCTAAAAGTCTAAATAATTTTAGAATTCATTATTTAAAATATAGCACTTCCCTATCCCTCATCCTATGTTCTTCTCCCACAGGACACCATTTTCAGAGTCTGCATTTTTTTTTCTGGGATCAGTCCCTCCATTTAAGCCACAGAGATTTCTGGCCTGTTCCTGCCTGAGCCCTGGGATCTCTACTTTTGTCTCCTGCTTTCAGAGGTGATAACTTCATTAACTTTAGTACTTTAGGGTCAAATTTTGATCATAGATTTCATTTTTTCTGTTGAATGTTCTTTTCTAAAGTGTTCTTAGGAAACTATTGTTGCTGCTGTTTTTCTTTTCCTTTTCCTCTTTTCCTCCCAGTTTCTTAGCATAGCTCTTGTAATGTTTCCTTTTTAATATTTTTCTTGTATTGGAGGAACCCTTCTGAAACATTTTCTTTGTCCAAGATGTTTATATTTTTCCACTTAAAAAATGAAATATCAGATATATTAGAGCTGGGTTTTTCAATATGGTGGTCAGTAGTTATTATATTTTAGAGATTTCAATTTTAATTAAATTAAACAAAATTCATTTTTCAGTTGCACTAGCCACATTTCAAGGGAATATATAAAATATATATCTAAAATATAGAGAATAATTATAAAACAAAAAGCAGTTCATTCACCAAATCACATGTATAGGACACTATCAATAACTTTGACACATTCTTCATGCAACACACTCATATCCCCTTCCCTCACATCCAGACATAATTAATGTCCTTACTTTTGTGATTATCATTTGCTCTTTGTTAAAAGTTCATCACATTTTAAAATCCACAAACAAGTTATTAAATTATTTGGTATCTTTTCTACTTGTTGCTTCCCACTGAACCAGCAGCAGGACTCACTGCAAAAGAAGATATAAGGGGAGGTACAGCCAGGACTGCCCCAAACTGCCCCCACAATGGGGCCTCTTGAGTTTCTGAAGAAAAACACTGAACACCAGAGTGATCAATCCTTAAGCATTTTTCATGGGAACTTACAAATCACTGCAGTTACTTTGTGACAGACAGAAGGATGGCAGGAATTTCATGAGTATATCTATACCTTTACTAATAACTCTTTAGATTTTATAAGGCTGAGGGGGGAAATGGCTGAATGCCAGAGGCTTGCATGCAAGTTTTGGGAAAACATCTCAAAACAAGGTGAGCTCTGGGTGGGCAGTGTTTAATGTTATAACAGCTAAAGCTGGGAGTGCTACCAATGAGTTATGGGGAAGGATGCCTGGGGTGGGGTTGGGGGACAGAGTTGAGCAGTCCTCAGCCAGGTAGGACATTCTGTATGTATCATACACTATTTTACTCACAAGAGATTTCATGCTTTATGTCTCTCTGTTGAGTAGCTTATATTGTGTGAGGTTAGATTTGTAAGATTCTTTCATGTTGGTTTATGTAACTGTTCTTTCTCCATTCTTTAATGAATATTCTGTTTGTTTTTTTTCCTCAGGGGGAAAGTCCAAAGAATCTCCCCCTCCAGTTTGCAGAATTTGTTACCACTCTTTTAAGTGTCTGAGGCTGTGCAATTCAGGATGTTTTCCTCTTCTTGGAAGTGTAAACCTGCAGTTTGTTCTGAGATCTTCTCCCTGCATCTTCCTCCACACTCATCCATGTTCCGTTGTTACCATTAATTTATGCATCAGCACCCCAGATTTCTCTTAGTTTATGTAAGGATGGTGTTTACCCTTATTTCAAAATTTCCTGCTTCTTTGCTTGTTTTCACCATTTCTTCAGGCCATAATATCCTGTGTAAACACTTTAAAAATTAACATTTAAAAAATAATGCTGTCCATTATCATAGCATTTTCAAATAAGGTCCCCAAGCATCTATATTTTTTCACATTCTCCAACTGATTCTGATGTACATCCAAGTTCAACAGCAACTGACGTACAGCACCTATTTTCTACTTAAATCTAATTCTCTCTGCTATTTTAGTTCAGAAATGATCCTTAAATATTTAGAAAGCACATTTCTATTCTCAAGTATTTTAATAAGTTACAAAATATATTTACATTTTCAAAATGCACTCCAATCATTTCTGACATATGTGAACCTTTCTACATTTGCAATAATGACTTTGAGGATCATCCTATTCTGCACTTGAAGTCTCTGATTTGTCATTTATTTTATGGTACTCCAATAATTGTGCACTTATAGTAAGTTATATTGTTATAGAATTAATCTTGTTTTGTTATATATTCCATGACATCTGGAATGATTTTCCAATAGTTTCCACTATGCTTTTTGTCACTGGGTCAGGGAACACTAATAAAACATGTCCCTTACACTGAATCTAATCAATTTTCCTACCATCAATTGTGATAAAATCTGGCTTCCCAAAAATGAATGGGTGGAAGGGTAATTATGGCCTTGTGAAATAGGAACATGTGTCTTGTATGTTTATGTTTGTTTACTGAAGCTTTTTCATACGCAAAGTACAGTGTTAAGTGCTTAACTTGAAGCATATCATTTATTTTATCTAATAGCTCCTTAAAAAAAGCTCTATTAGGTATACAATAGTTGAATGTTATAGTCAAAAGTTTGTCAGGAGCTACATACCTGTACAAGACAGGAACAATTGCTATATCCCTGAGGTGAGTGTCTCTAAGCCTTTCCCTCTCAGAACACCATGGAGCCTCTGTGGTTGGCTGCTGTAGCAGTTTGGCATTATTTATGAATTCCAAAATGAGATCTTGGATTATGTTTGTAAACTGAGCTGTCCCTCAGAGCATATTAGATTATATTGGATTAGAGGCTTACTTGATTAAATAATGATTGAGGCTTTGATTGTGTCACATTAGTAGGACATTGATTCCCCACCTACTTGGTGGGCAGGGACTCATAGAGAAAGTGTACTGCATAGAAGTGAGGTTGGGGGTTTTGAGCTGGATCCCTGGGAAGTAAGCACACAGAGTAGTTTGGTTGTGAGGAAAGAGAAAAGGCCCCAGGAAAAGAAATAAGCCATTTGCCTGATTGTCTACAACTGGACTTGTGGAGCTAGCAAAGGAGCTGACTCCAGAAAGAAGCAAGCCTTGGGAAGAGAGGAACCCAGGAACCTGAACCCTCACAGACTTCAGCAGCCATTTTGCTCCAACACATGGCAATCAACTTTAGTAAGGGAAGTAACTTACACTTCATGGCTTGGTAAATGTAATCTTCTACCCCAAAGAAATACCCTTTATAAAAGCCAACAGATTTCTGGTATTTTACATCAGCATCCCTTTGACTGACTAATACAGCTCCTTTACTCCAAATCTCAGCCTTCAGTCCACCCTGAATGCCAAGCTTGCTGTTACAGCCCCTTTCTCAGGCCCAGCCCTGCTTGGTCACCTTCCAGGCTGAAGCAGGATTCATGGCCCTTTGACTACCATCAAACTCTAAAACACATAAATTTCTTGATTCCTAAACTTGGTTTTCAGGGTCACTGTCTGGATTTATCTTCTTTTTCCAGCATCACCTCCACTGCTTCCCAGCATTTTACCTATGCCCTAGTCATACTGTTCTCCATGCACCTCTATCAACCCTCTCTATCCTGGCCTTCTAGGCTGAACTGAAGTCCTGTCTTCCTTGAGCATTGGAATTCCCACCATCCATTACTCAAATCCACATCATGGAAGTTTGACCTGAATGGAACTTCTTGAGCCAGGGATTATACTTGGAAATCCCAAAGATGTTCATGAAGAAAATGCTGAAATGGTGGGCAAGTTTTAGTACCACCCTCCAAGAGCACTGTTTGCTGCTCATCACAAGGAAAGGCCAAGCTTAGGGCTGCAGGAGCAGCATGCTATGGGGGAAAGGGCATTGGGATGGCAGTCAGGGCATAGGGCCCTTGTTTGTTTCCTTCAAGTGATGCCTAACTGGAAGTGAAGCCACTGAAGGGGGATAGAGATGAGGGAGCTCACATTAATCCCAATCAAGAACTTGATATGGTGCCTGGCTCTGCCCCCACCTCTCTGCCCCTGTTTCTGGGAACAAAGTTAACAGATTCTTTTTAGTAAACTTTCTTTTAACCTGAAAAAAAAAAACAAAAAAAAACAGCTTAACAAATTTTAGAAGCATTATTTTAAAAATTCTGTCCAGGCACATTTATTTCATTTAATCCTAAAAACAAACACAATTGTTTCTTCAGTGTTCAGAACGATGAATAAATGACCACAAATTGGTTAAAGGATATGACCAAGTTCTTGTCAATGAAGAAATTGGGAAGAAAAAAAAGCCTGATCATATTCACATCTCATAAAACTCAATTCCCTATCTTTGTTTGACCTTCAACATTGATATAATACCTGTTTAACTTTTGCTGTAATATTATAATATTACTGTTAACTATAATCTATAAGTTACATTAGTTGTATTTTTCCCATGTATCACCATATTCTTAACACCTTGTAATAGAGGGACATTCTTGTATTTGTCTTATTAACCACAATCCTCACATACCACCAAAATCCCAGCTGCCAGGTCAGGAGGAAATACAGACTCCCGTAGCATGGAGGGAAAAGCACTCAGCCTGAGTATGAATGGTTCTGGGTTCTGATCTGCTGGAACCTGAAGCAGCTAATTGACCTTTATTTTTCTCATCTTAAAAATGGAGAAAATTTGTGAGGCTCACTGGGAAATTGCCCCTCACACAGGCTCTCAACACAAGCAGGTGCTCTTATAACACAGCTAACAAAATGATTTGAAAGAACTGTTATTTTATATAACTCCAGAACTTCAAATTTATTTTTAAAGCTGAGAAACTTTTTGTGCTGGAGACTCTATTGTACCACCTCTTGCCACAAGTCACTGAGGGTTTGGAGTCCCAGTCTGAGTGTTTGTCTCCAACCCTCCTGCTGCTTCATACTGCTGCCACTAATTGCACCTTCCTCTTGCAATAGCCCCCAACCAGTGTGATAGTGAATCATCCTAGAGTACAGGTGAGAATTTCACCATGAGGCCATCCAGACACACCTGAGGAGTTGTGGGAGACCTTGGTCCCATCTTCCAGAAGGTGACTTTTCTCTATCAATGGTTTTCTGACCACGTGCTGTGCCTTCACCACAACCCAACAGGTCCTGCACCTGTGGTTACAAAGGTGAGCCGCTGACACCCCATGGAACAGTGGCAATATGGCTAGGCACTAGCTGGGTGCCTTGGGAATGTCAGTTCACCCTCTAGCCTGAGTTTGCCCCTCTGAAATGTGAGGTGGCAAGAGGACCAACTTGTAAACATATTGTAAGGACTAAATCAGATAAGCAATGGAAAGTTCGATCACATACCTTGCTCTCTGGAAAGGACTCCTAGAGAGCAGAGGGTTTTTATATTTTGATCATATCTTCCTTTTCCCTCTGAAGAGAATCACAGCTAAAGCCATCATGGACCACTTGTCCAGTTGTAAAGAATGTATGAGATTCTATCTGGGGATTCACTGTCCTCATTTTATCCAGCACATGGAGCACAAGGGGCTTGGATTCATTTCCAAGGCCAAATCAGTTACCTGGGAAGGTCCTAGTTAATGCTTATTTAATAAAATAGACAAAATATATATGTAGAGTCTATTGAATTTGTTTTAGTTTACTAAAACTAAAGGCTACAAATGCAACATACCAGAAGTGTGTTGGCTTCTACAATAGGATTTATTAGGTTAATAACTTACATGAAGCTGGGAAAAATACCCAAAACATGACATCAGGTGAAACTTTCCCCAAAGATCAGATACAGGCATTTCTGGACTCTTTCCACATCACAAAGCACATTGGTGGCTCTGCTAGTCTCTGCCTTCTTCTCCAGTCTCCCTTATCCCAAAGCTCATTTGTGTGTATATCAAGAACCTGGCAGGGTCTGCTCATCTCTCACCTTTCCTCCCATCCTCCTTGCTTCAGCTTTGAGCTGTTCTGTCTGTGGCTCTTCTCTGTTCTGGGTTTATTGATGTCAAATTCTAGAGGCTTCTTTCTGTCTCTGACACTTTTTCCTGTCTGTGGCTTTTTATTCCTGTTTATAAAGGACTTCAGTGAGAGGATTAAAACCTCTACTGGGAATGTTATGAGAAAATGGCATCTTTGTAGATTTTCACTCCCCAGCTCTCTCACAAAAATTGGCTGAGAAGGGGCAACATTCTACCTGAGTGAGCTGTTTTGGGAACCCACAGAGCAGGAGACATCAGGGAATTGATCTGGAGGGAACTGGACAAAGAGACAGAGAGCCCAAGGGAAAACTGGGAGTTGCTAACCCCTGTGGCAGGAAACAGTGGGCAGCTAAGCCCCACCCTCAAGGAGGATAGCCACTGTGGCCTCCCTGACTCTCACCAGCCAGTGAGTGGGAGGGAGCATTCTCTGGGAGTAGGAGGATTCTGGTGAAGGGTGGAGAGTAGTTTCCTTTCTGTGGTTTTGGACACCTGAGCACCTTTTGAAACTTGAGGAGGATACCAGCCAGCACTGAGGGAAGTGGGGAGAGGGGAATCTGCTCAGGTGGGCTGTCACACCCAGCTGCCCTGTGAGAGAGGAACTTGGGAAGGGAGGAGGTGGAGAAAGGCAACTAACTAGTCTGGCAGCAGAAAACTATTAAAATTCCAATTCCCCTAATGGAAACAGGTGATAGGAAGAGCTCAATAATGTTTCAAAAGCATATTTAGGGTTCCTGGGATGAAGAGTTGTCTGGGAGAGGGTCAAGAGTGGTTTCTTTGTGGTGAGCTTGGTCAACTAAGCCCCGTCTGAATCTCAGAAGGGACCCCAATATGACCAGGAGTCGGGCGGGAGCTCTATGCAGACAGGCTGTCTTGCACAGCTACCCTGGAAGAGAAAGCAATTAGAAAAGAAAGGAAGCAGGGGCACACAGGTGCCTAATCAGCAGGACTTTGGCAAACTGCTAAGAATCTAACCTGCCAGAGGGAAAGTAGGCAGATATTTTTCTGAAAGACTAACTGACCTAAGGAGAAAGTTTAGCTCAGTGGAGGATTTCCTGCATTGAATATACAAAGTTCCTGGTTAGATTCCTGGCTTTTCTTAGAGACGCGATCCAGCTGGTTATCAGTCACCCAGTTGATACTTTATGACAGGGAACATATAGCCATTCTTTTTGTATTAGCTTTTATTGAATCCCTTATTTTCCTTAAAAGGTTTGCTTTTTAAAATTTAACTTAATTTACTCACTAAAACACTCTTCAAAACCTTCGGAGGGTAGGCTACAAGGTGATTGATTGATGAACACCTGTAGCCTGAGACGCTCCTTAGGGGCCTAAGAGGGAAGGCTGTTTTTCTTTCTTTTTTTTTTTTTTTCTTTTTCTCCTGTTTTAAAAATTAGGTGTTGTTTTAAAAAATTAGGTGTTTCTTGTTTGTTGTGTTTCTGCTTCCTTAGTTCCCCTTTTTGTTCATTTACCAATTTTGTATACCTACAGTATTTTTTTCTTGCCTTCATCTTTATAACTTCTGTTTTCTGTTCTTTCATTCCACTTCTTTTTGTATGGTCTTCAGTTTTTCTTTTTTTAATTTCTCTCTACTTCTTTCTCTGCTTTATTTCTTGTTTTGTATTTTTATTCTTTTTCTCTTTCTTTTCTCTTTCCCTCTCTTCCTATAACTCCAGCCC
>JAQZBX010043285.1:0-21741 GCA_029593785.1 Cabassous unicinctus | reverse complement strand
GGGAGGGGGGCTGGTCTGAGTGAGGAGGGGCTGGCTTGAGTGGCAGGGGCAGGCCTGAGTCGGTGGGCTGGCCTGAGTGGGGAGGGCTGGCCTGAATGAGCAGGGGGCTGCAGGCAGCGAGGCGGGCATGGGTTCCCGGTGATCTGACAAAGGCTTTGCATCCCATTCTGGGTGTGACGGGCCATGGAGGGTTTGAGCAGAAATATGCACTGAGAGGGTGACCCTGGACGCTGGGGGGCCGTGGGGGTGGAGCTGGGAAAGTTGGTTCGGAGGGTTGGCCCCTGCCACCCACGCCCCTCTGAGCTCCTGCAGGGCTCTGGCTGGCGCCTCTCGGACCCCCCCGTGGCCTGACCTCCTCCTTCGCGCTCAGTAGCGCGGGGCAGGGTGGTCCCCGCTGGCCCACTGCCCCAGCACAGGGCTAAGCGCTGAAACTGGGCCCAGAGCGTGTCCACAGGCCAGACCCTGGTCACGGGGGCCCTCTGCCTCGGCCCCCAACGTGGCCATTTGGACCGGAACATTCTCTGGCACAGGGCCGTCCTGGGCATGGCAGGAGGTTGAGCAGCAGCTCAGGCCCCCACCCACAAGATGCCAGGAGCACCCCCTTCAGCCATGATGCCCGAAAATGTCTCCCGACACTGCCATGTGTCCCCCAGGGGGGCACGCTGTCTCCAGGGCAGAACCACTGTTTTCTAGATATACTTGCGAAAGTGAGCAAGAAAGACGAGCGGGTGAGGGTCACGGAACACAGCTGTTCATTGCAAAACGCTGGAGACAACGTGGCGCTTTCTCAGGACAAGATGGGCTGGTTAGATTATGGGGCACAGCTGAAGTCGGCACGGTGACCCCCCGGGCAACCCCACTCTACGCCCCGGGTCACACCAGGACCGAGACCAGTGGGTGCTCGCGGAAGGAAGCTGAGCTGCGCAGGCTGCGAACACAGACTGCCGGGGGTGGGCAGGACAAGGGGAGACACGGGGGAGAATAGAAATCGCGAGCAGAGACGGGCATACGTGGGTGTGTACAGCCATCACATTTATTTCTGCTTCCATGCCCTCCAAAAAGGGCCGAAATGGTATTTTGGGGGAGAGGGCATGGAGTTGGCTGGAAGAAGAATTAGTTTTCATTTTATGACTTTACAACGTATGGACTTAGCCCATGGGCAGGTTTATTTCGATTATTTGCTTTGAATGTCCACGACAAGTCACACTGAATAGGGAGGCGGCCCTAATGGCTGAGGTGGGTGAAACGATACAGGCAGGAAGACAAGTGCACGTGGTATTTTAACTATGACTCTGGTAAAGTGGGAAAAGATGTAATTCTGGACAAGGGTTAGTAGGTAAAAAGAAAGAAAGAAAGAAAGAAAAAAAAAACAACCACAAATCTGCAGATTTGCTCAAGCATAGTGTTGCCAAATTTAGCACAAAGAAATACAGGATGCCGGTTAAATATGAGTTTCAGATCAACAACAAATAAATTTTGCAATATGTGGGAAATATTCGTTGTTTATTCCAATTCGGACTTCACAGGGCATCCTGCATTTACCGGCCAATCCCGCCCAAGAGGCCCCTCTTCCGTGGGGAGAGGAGGGTTTTCTGCTTAATGACAGCTGGTTCCTGCAGCCTCCAGAGAGGGAGGCCCAGAGGCCAGGCCTTCAGGGTTTCTCCTTCTTTGGTGGGATTCAGGTCTTGCCCCCTCTCTGCAATGTTTTGGTCTTTTTCTTATTTGGGATTTTTTGCTTTTATTAACTTTAATTTTTAAATTAACACACAGAAAAATGGACCTTTTGTGACATACAGATTTCAGTCTGTTTCACCCCATGTACAGATCATGTAACCACCTCTTCTTCAAGACACAGCAACCCCGTCACCCCCAAGGCATCCATCCCCTGGTGCTGCCTTTTCCTCTCGTCCCGGGGGTGACTTGCCCCCAGGGAAGACAGATTTTGGTTGTTCCAGCTGGGAGGGACTGTTTCTGGTCTAGCGAGTAGAGACCAGGGATGCTGCTAAACATCCTACAAGGCTCATGGGGGACCCCACGGCAGAGAATTATCCAGCCCCGACGTCAGCGGCACAGAGGCTAAATGCCCTGGTGACAGGCGTGCTCTCCCCCACCCCAGCCTCTGGCATTCACTGACCTGCTGCATCCATGCAGCCTGGCCTTTTCCAGACGTCTCACACAAATGGGATCTCACAGTCCCTGTTCTTCCACGTCTGCTTCCCACCCCCTACACCCTGTCCTTGGGACCTGCCCGTGTTGTTGTGTGGCTCAGCGCTTCGTTCCTTTTTGTCACCCAGCAGCAGTCCTTGGTGTGGATGCCCCTTTTTGTCTGTCCATTCGCTGAGGAGAAGGATATTTGCATCGTGTCCAGTCTGAGCAAAGGTGGATAGCACCGAGAGAAATGCTCACAAGCCGGCGTTCGTGTGAACCAAAGTTCTCACTTCTCTGGCCTCGTGCTGCCCATTTCCCACAGTCCTTTGCATACTATAGGCATCTATTGGTCCATGAACCATAGCTCCTCTCTGTGGAGAGGCCAGGGGAGCCGTCTGACAGGCCTCTGCTCTGAGGGCCCCAAGGCGAGTGGAGAGAAGACCCGTTTCTAGGAGAGCGATGTGAGGCAGGAGCGGCTGGACCCCGCCACGCCTAAGCCCACCTCCACCCAGGGAGGCTGAAACTTAAGACTCTCCCAGCTTCACTTGAGCGTGTTCTGGGGATGTGTGCTGCAGGCTTCTCAGAAATGGCTTCCTCCCTAAGAAGCCAGGCTCCTGAAGGGCCACCTGCTCCAGTCTTCCATGCTGGAGGCAGCAGCAGCCAATTTTCCAGCCGTGCTGCACCGAGCCTCAAGACAAAAGGCCAATATGGGACCAGGAGGGAAAAAGTCTTGGCTACTTTGAATACCCTAAAGTATACAAACTACAGTCCACAGGCCAAATCCGGCCCACCATCTGTTTTGGTAAATAAAGTTTTATTGGTTGCTTTTCATGCTATAATGGCAGGGGGGAATAGTTGCACCAGAGACGGCCACCTGACCTGTGAAATATTTCCCATCTGGCTCGTTATAGACAGTTTGTTGACCCCTATTCTAACCAACCCTAGATCCACTCACTTCCAGACTTGTTAAAAAATTCCATCAATGTCCCCATGAGATAAGACACTTTATTTTCTATTATCTGTCAATGAGAGTATTCCTAACTGATAGTTTCCTCTCTTTTGTTGGTTCTCAACAAACACGAAGAGCAGCCGCTTACCGAGCGCTTGCTGTCAGGCACAACGTGGGTCCATGCTGGGCATTTGACTCCTCTCCAAAACCTTTCGAGGGAGGGTCCGTGTCCTCAGCCCCCAGTGTGGCCAGTGTGCAAAGTGAGGTCCCAGGAGCGAAGTCTTCCCGGGACACATAACTACAAAGGGGCAGATGGAATCCAGACCCTGGACGGGCAGACTCGAGGCTACAGGCTGAGCCATGGCACCAGCTACCAATGAATCCTGGCAGATGTCAGGGGGAGAGGGCCCCCCAAATCCAGCGAAGGACAGGGGGATCTTTGGGGCCCCCAAAGCTAGGCAGTCCTCACCAAGGCACAGAGCAGGGGAGGCTTTCCAAGAAGGACGCAGGTGGGCACGTCTTTGCTCCCCAGCCACTATGCCAAATACCATGAAATGGGCTGGCGCTAACAACAGGACTTTATCGTCCCAGTTTCAGAGGCTGGACGGCTGGCTTCCTCCCGGGGTTGGCTGCATCTGGCCGGCCACCAGTCCCGGGTCCCTGGGCTTTCCAGACACGTGGCAATGTCTTTTCTCTTCTGCGGATTCTGCTGACTTCCGGCTTCCAGCTCCTCTCCTGGGCTTTCTCACTCTGTCTGAATTTCTTCTGCGGACAAAGGACTCCAGAAATCCCTCTATTCAGTTGGGCCAGATCTTCGCTAAAAAAAAACAAAAAATGTCTTCAAGAGTCCTGTTTACAATGGGCTCCTGCCCGTGGGAATGCAGATTAATAACACTTGGCTTGGGAGCTCCTTCCCGCCAACCACACACAGGTGCAGAGGAAGGGCCCTGGGCGGGTGCCTGGGGGCAGGCGTGCCCCCACACCAGGTGGCCAGAGCAGGATCGGCTCGCCCAGCCCAGAGGGCGAGCTCCTGGGAGACGTTCCTGGCAGCAAGCCCCTGAGCACCACTTGGAAAGGAGGGGATGCAGCCCAGCAGGGAGGGCAGTTCTTGGTTGTCTTGAGGCTTCTTTCTTTTCCAGGCCTGGGGCCATCAGCTGCCCTGATGAGACCACAGCATAAGAATGTTCCCAGTTAATTGTGGAAAAAACAATCAAATCCAGCCATTTTTCTCAACTGATCCAGGCCCAAGTGTCAAGTGAGAATGTTGTTAACACTTGTGACATGTGCCTACCCAACTGCCCAACTCCATCCCTGCCACCAACACCGGCCCAGCCCTGGAAGGTCCCATCCCGGCCTCTGGGTCCTCAAGGCCGCTTCTTTCCTCTGCTACTCCGGCTTCTGAACAAACAGGATGTGAAGCGATCGCAAGGAACGAAAGCACCTTGGAGCCAGCTGCACTGTGGCGGGCTCTCTCGCCAGCCTCGGCTTTACGGGGCTTGGTTTCCACCGCCGCGTTCCCTTCCCCAGCTGCCGTGGCATCACACCGGGACATCACCCTTCAATCCTTTAAATGTCCCTGAATCCTGTTCAACTTTGGACCCAATCTGGGACAATCAAAAAGAAGAGGGGGGTATGCCTACATGCCAAAAGAGAGAAGCATGAGGCTTCTTCTGCTCACAAATATCCAAAACAGGGCTATGTCTCACTCCAACCGACGGCAAGGGGCAGAGATGGGGTGGGGGTGGAAAGAGAAGGTGCCTTTCTGTCTTGGGGCTCAGGAAATGTAGTGCTAGGGCTAGCAGCATGGAGGAAGTGTGAGACAGGGAAGTAAGACCTCCAGATCGTCTTCTTGGATCAGAGAGCCTAGGCTGATGGAAGCTGTCCTCCTAGGCCCCAGAGCAATTTCTTCTGGGAAGAAGGGAGAGGATGGGGGAGCCCATAAACCAAGACAAGAAGTGTGGAATCCTTGTCTTGGAACAGCACGAGGTACATCCACGTCTGCAAGGACGAGTCTTTGTCTTCCTGTGGCAGGTTTGTACCCAAAAGCGGCACCGCTGAAATGTGTGTATCGAGCTGCACGCTCCAGACCAGAGCAGTGGGCCCAGGTCTCAGGGGGAGGAAAAGAGGGAGCAGTGAAGGAAAAAGTTTTTAAATTCAGCTACGTTTTAAAAAATCTACTTGGCAAAACTAAGCATAAGCAAAGTACAAGGAAAAACTAAAAACTGAGGAAATATTTGCTGCTTAAATCACAAAGGGCCAAATGTCCCTCAAATAGAAAGAACTCCAATGACGGAGAAGAAAATCCCAACAACCCACTAGAAACCATGGACAGAGGACGCGGACGCACAGGGCATGGGAAGAAACCCCAAATGGCGCTTATGAAAACACTACCGACCGCACACATAATGAGAGAGAAGCAAAGTCAGACTACAAGGTGCCATTTATCATCTACCAGGCTGGCGAAGATGGACACGTTTGAGGACTTGTCCTGGCAAGGAAGGGAAGCTAGCTGGGGGCAGTGTAAGCAGACTTGACCTCCACGGGGAATAAATGAACTGTCCTACCCAAACCACACGTTTCGCTTGGAGGGGTTTCTCGTATAGCTGTATTCGCTCAAGTGTGAAGTGATGCAGGCGCCAAGGTTTCCCACTGCAGCCCTGTTAGGAACAGCCAAAGCCTCGGAGCTACCTCAAGGCCATTCCCAGGAAACTGGGTAAGTCCATTTCGGTGGTAATAGGAGAAGCTGAAGCTCTCATTTAGAGCGTGTACTCGACGAGTCAGACCCTGCTCCAAAACCACATCGTTCAGAGTGTGGCCCGTGGAGCTGTGAGCCGGCTCCAAACGCAGATTCCTGGGCTCCCCAGACCTGCTGGATGGGAGCCTGCATTTTAACAGGATCCCAGGGGATTCCTACACACCCCGAGACACTATTTTGAAAACCCACCCCACAGTAACTCACAGTCAAACAACCCCAAAGGCCAGGACCTCTTAGGACTGGTGTGTGGCAGGTGAGCAAGCCCAGGCTTTGGGAAACTGCCCAGAGGCACAGGGCCAGGGAGGGGCACTCACCCTCTACGTGTACAAGGAATCACACCAACCTTACAGCAAACGAGGAAGCTCATTTATGGCTAAGAAAGGCCAATCTCCAAGGCAAGCTGTTAGGTGAAAGAAGCCAGGAGAAGACGAGGGCTGTGTATACCCTGCCAGCATTTGGGGCAGGGGTGGGGGGAGAGGAAAGCAATTCAAGCAATTGCTTAAATACCTACAGAGCATCTCTGAACAAATACCCAATACAAAACAACAGCAGTCGCCTCTGGGAAGTGGAACTCAGCAGCAGGGGTGAAGAGGTGAGAGGGAGCCGTTTCGCCGTTACACCACTTCTACACCTCTTGAATTTGGAGCCATGGGCACGGGTTACTTATTAAAAAATGAATGAGTGGATTGGTTTTTGTTGTAGAACTGGTGAAGGAAGAAGCCATCTCCATTTCATTAGAAATGCATTATGTGGAGGAGGGGGTGCAATAAGCCGCAGAGTAAGGAGCTCCAAGAGTCAGCTCGTCCTAAAGGCAGTTAGAGATCACCCAGAGCTGTCTAACGCACCCGTCTGGGGACCCAGGAGACCAGAAGAGCATCCTGCCACATCCTTGGAAGAATGGAAGGAGGAGACGCCCATCTGCAGGGAAGACCTGTGAGTACAGCCCTCCACACCCCAGAGGCCGGTACCCATCCTCCACTGGTGGTACAAGCCACCTCGGGAGCTATTCCCTGGCTGAAGTCAGAAGCTCCATTTCCCAAAAACGGGGGAGGAAGAGACAGGCACCGATTTCAGCTACTGATTAGTAAATTCACTGGCTAATGTCCAGTTCTAACAACAGCTAAAGTTTGAACCTGTCCAAGTTGGAAAGAGGCCGGTAGACTCCACTTTAACTCCACCCTGGACATGAGGGGAAGCGGGGCAGACTGCAAATCACAATGAAGGTCAGGACCGGCTTCTGTCCATCCAGGTCAGACTGCAGCCCTAGCCCAGGTTCCAGCCCCACCTCTGGCAGGGGGGAAGCTGCAGGGACCTGCACCAGCCTCTCTGGGTAACTGAGGCAGTTTTGCCCTACATGAACTAGACTGATGGGCAAACCTGTCTATACATCTCTGCCCCTAAGAGTAGGAGAGGGCTGGTGTTTCCTCAACCTCTCCAGGCAGCTGCAGGTGCTTTCGGCCTGCACAGACTGAAGTATTGGGCACTCCTGTGGTTCTATCTCCGCCCCTGACAAGGCGGAAGGGACAGTGCTCCCTCAGCCTCCGGGCACATGCAGTCATTTTCAGCCTGCATGGACTAGACTGCTGCTGGACACATCTCTGACTCCATCCCCACCCCTGACAGGGCAGGAGGACGGACAGTGCTCCCTTACTTACTCCAGGCAACTGCAGTCACTTTGGGCCTGCACAGACTAGATTGCTGGGCACCTCAGAGGCTCCATTCCTGCCCCTGGCAGAGGAGGAGGGGAGGCCAGTGCTTCATCAGTCTACCTGGGCAACTGTGGTCAGTTTTGACTCACACGGCTTAGTCTGCTGCCCATACCTGCAGCTCCACCCCTGCACCAGGTAAGGGAGGAAGGGGGTGTGGAGCTTCATTAGTCTCTCCGGACAACTAAAGACGGTCTTGGCCTGCACAGCTTGGATTATTTCACATGGTTGCAGCTCCATCCCTACACCTGGCAGGGGAGAAAGGTGGGAGAAGCTTCATCATTCCTGGGGCAATGCAGGCAGCTTCAGCTTCTATGACTTACAGTACCAATTACATCCTTGGCTCCTACTACACATCAAGGGAGAAAGGGCAAGAAACAGATGAAAAAGAGCTGAAAAAATTCAGATTGGCTAAACACAAGCCAATATACAGTTCCAAATTAAGTTGAGCCAAGTATCAAAGAGGAAATATATCAAAAAGCCAATCAAAAAGAAAGCCCTATATAAAAGTGAGAAAAGGGACCAAGAATAAGTACATATAGGTCTTCCAGGAAGATGGCAGACTCTTAAGACATGGGACTCTCTTCTCCAGAAAAACAGCTAGAGGACAGGCTGAAACAGCCCAGAAAAAGATCTTCTAGGGTTTAGGACACCAGGCGAAGGCTGGACACCACCCAGAGGAGAGAGGGACAAAGGAGGGGAATCGGGACAACAGAACTGAGTTGCAACCAGTGGCTGCTGCTGCCGGCACCCTCCCCCACACTAAAGACACATTAGAATTCTCGGGCCTCTAGGCCTGTGACTACAGACAAAGGGGGCTCCAGGGATCCACCACCCTAGGAAAGGGGAGAATGAGGAGCACAGACTAAGGCTGACTCAGCTTCTGACCCACAAATTTAGTCTGCTGTTTCCCACAAGCCCTTCCAGGCCAGGTGGGACCACACAGTGGTTTGCCCTGGGAGCCAGTGAAGGACTAGAGAAATCCACCTCTCTCAATCTCCCTCTCTTCTAGCCTGGACTAATTATTGAGAATGACCCAGGAAAGGGAAAAGAAAGGGACACAGCCTAAGGCTGACTCAGCTTTTGACTCACAAATTTGGTCTGCTGTGTCCCAGGATCCCTTCCAGGCCAGGTGGGGCTGCGCCATTGTTGGCCGTGGAGCCTGCAAGGGGCTAAAGCTATACAAACCTTCCAATATCCTCCTCTACTAACAGGAACTGATTGTTGAGGACTCAGAGGGGAGTGGAAATATTTCCAACCCAGAAAAAGGGAGGGGGCTGCCAAAGAAGGCTGGAGAAGTCTCTCAGAGAAAGTTTGAATTACAAGGCTCCTAGCCTCCAGACAGGAAGCTCTATCACATTGATCCAGTCTCTGTTGCAACAAATACACTCTGACCAGGCATTGAACTAAGAGCTGCCAAAGAGCACCATCTGCTGGCAGATCAAGGAAGTGCATACAAGAAAATTTTTTAAAAGTAGGAGATGCTTTTTCCAGCCTCTATAGCCTCCCTCCCCAAGGCCCTAGGAAGTGACTCTACAATCAATTACTGGGTCCAGTGCCCAGTTTTAAGGAAACAGCAGGACAATCCTAACAATCCAGGTCGAGCCAAGAACCCAAGAGCAGTGGTAACACACAGCCTCCACCACTAAATCCCTACAAAAGAGAAAGAAATTGAGCATCTGAGTAAACTACATCCTAATCAGATGCTTAGATATCAGCAAAAAATTACAAACCATACTAAGAAAATAGAAGACATGGCCCAAGAAAAGGACTATATCTAAACCTCAGAAGAGATGCAGAAAATTTGAGAGAACTAATCAGTGAGATGCACACAAATTTCCAAAATCAAATTAATGAGTTGAAAGACATTATAATTAAAGAGATAAATGACATCAAGAAGACACTGAGCGAGTGCAAAGAAGAACTTGAAATCCTGAACAGAAAAGTAACGGAGTTCATGGGAATGAAAGACACAATAGGTGAAGTCAAAAATACATTTGAGGCATACAACAGCAGACTCGAAATGATAGAAGAAAGAGTAAGTGATATCGAAGACAAAACAGCTAAAATTGAAGATAGAAAAGAACAAAAAGAGAAAAGAATGGAAAAAATTGAGCAGGAGCTAAGAGAGTTGAATGACAACATAAAACAGAATAACATATGTGTCATGGGAGTTCCAGAAGGAGAAGAGAAGGGAAAAGGGGCAGAAAGAGTATTTGAGGAAATAAGAGCTGAAAATTTCCCAACTCTCACAAAAGAAATGAACTTACATGTCCAAGAAGCCCACCATACCCCAATCAGAATAAATCCGAATAGACCTACTCCAAGACACATACTACTCAGAATGTCAAATGTCAAAGATAAAGAGAAAATTCTTAGAGCAGCAAGAGAGAAGCAAACCATCACATACAAGGGGCATCTACTAAGACTTAACACAGATTTCTCTTCAGAAACCATGGAGGTGAGAAGACAGTGGTGTGATACAGTCATGAAACTGAAAGAGAAAAACTGCCAGCCGAGAATTCTTTATCCAGCAAAATTGTCCTTCAAATATGAAGGTGAGTATAAAATATTCACAAGCAAACAGAAACTAAGAGAGTTTACAAAAAAGAATCCACCTTTGCAGGAAATATTAAAGGAAGCCTTAGAACCTGAAAGAAAAAGACAGGAGAGACAGGCGTGGAGGAGAGTATAGAAGAAAGAATAGCAGAAAGGATAACCAAAAGAGTAAAAAGACAGACAAAAATAAGATATGACATATGAAAACCAAAGAATAAAATGGAGGAAGTAAATAGTGCATTTTCAGTAATATCATTGAATGTGAATGGTTTAAACTCCCCAATCAAAAGATACAGCCTGACAGAGTGGATAAAAAAAACATCAGCCATCCATATGCTGCTTACAAAAAACTCACCTTAGACCCAGGGATATAAACCAGCTGAAAGTGAAAGGGTGGAAAACAATACTCCGCACAAATAGTAACCAGAAAAGAGCAGGGATAGCTATACTAATATCAGACAAAACAGACTTGAAATGCAAAAAAGCTATAAGAGATACAGAAGGCCACTATATATTAATAAAAGGGACAATCCACCAGGAAGATATAACAGTCATAAATATCTACGCACCTAACCAGGGTGCCCCAAAACACATGAAACAAACTCTGGCAAAATTGAAGGGAGAAATAGACATCTCTACATAATCATTGGAGACTTCAACACCCCACTCACATCATTAGATAAAACAACTAGACAGAAGATCAACAAGGAAACAGAGAACTTGAACAATATGATAAACGAGTTAGACCTAACAGACATACACAGAACACTGCATCCAAACTCAGCGGGTTATACAATCTTCTCAAGTGCCCATGGATCTTTCTCCAGGATAGGCCACATGTTAGGGCACAACGTAGCTCTCAATAATATAAAAAGATTGAAATTATACAAAGCACCTTCTCAGATCATAATGGAATAAAACTGGAAATCAATAATAGACAGGAAAAAAGTAAATTCGCACATATGTGCAGGCTGAACAACACACTCCTAAATAATGAGTGGGTCCAAGAAGAAATGGCAAGTGAAATCAGTAAATATATTGAGGCAAATGAAAATGAGAACACAACTTATCAAAACTTATGGGATACAGCAAAGGCAGTCTTGAGAGGGAAATTTATAGCCCTAAATGCCTATATTAAAAGAGAAGAAAGAGCTAAATTCAAAGATTTAACTGAAAAACTAGAGAAATTAGAAAAAGAACAGCAAACCAATCCCAAAGCAAGAAGGAGGAAAGAAATAATAAAGATTAGAACAGAAATAAATGAAATTGAGAATAAAAAAACAATAGAGAAAATCAACAAAACCAAAAGCTGATTCTTTGAGAAGATCAATAAAATTGACAAACCCCTAGCTAGACTAACAAAGAAAAAAAGAGGGAAGATTCAAATAAATACAATCAGAAATGAAACGAGGGAAGTTGTGACTGACCCCACAGAAATAAAAAGGAAAAGAGGATATTATGAGAAACTGTATGCCAACAAACTAGACAACCTAGATGAAATGGACAAATTCCTAGAAATCCACAACCTACACTGATGCAACAAGAAATATGAGAACTTAACAAACCAATCACATTTAAAGAGATAGAATCTGTCATCAATAAATAAACAAAGAAAGAAAGAAAGAAATTGTCATCTCGCAATAAAGAAAAGTCTAGTCCAGATTGCTTCACAGGTGAATTCTACCAAACATTTCAAGAATAATTAACACCAATCCTGTTTAAACTCTTCCAAAAATTTGAAGAGGAAGGAAATTACCCAACACATTTTATGAAGCCAACATCACCCTAATACCAAAGCCAGATAAAGATACCACAAGAAAAGAAAATTACAGACCAATCACTCTAATGAACATAGATGCAAAAATTCTCCACAAAATACTTGCAAATCGAAGCCAACAGCATATCAAAAAACTTATACATCACAACCAAGTGGGATTTATTCCTGGTATGCAAGGCTGGTTCAACATAAGAAAATCAATCAACGTAATACATCACATTAACAAATTGAAGGAAAAAAAAACATGAGAACCTCAATCAACACAGAAAAAGGCATTTGACAAAATCTAGCATCTTTTTTTGATAAAAAAACATTTCACAAGATAGGAATAGAAGGAAAATTCTCAATGATAAAAGGCATATATGAAAAACCCACAGCCAACATCATACTCAGTGGGGAAAGGTCTACAAGAGACTCACCTTAGATGCAAGGATACAAATAGATTGAAAGTGAAAGGGTGGAAAAAAAAAAGATATGCCATGCATGCAGAAACAAACAAACAAAAACAAACAAACAAACAAAAATAGACTAAAAGCAAAACTGTTATCGGAGACAGGGAAGGTCATTATATATAAATAAAAAGGACAATTCACCAGGAGGAAATAACAATCATAAATGTATATGCACCAGGAAGCAGGTGTGGCTCAATCGATAGAGCTCCCATTTATCATTTGGGAGGCTCTGGGTTCACTTCCCGGGGCCTCCTTGTGAAGGCAGGCCGGCCCGCGCGGCGCGGTGGGCTGATGCAGCAAGACCTCACAGGAAGGGGGAGATAAGCAGACACAGAAAAAACACACAGCGAATGGACACAGTAAAACACAAGCAGCAAGGGGGGATAAATAAATAAATAAATAAATAAATCTTAAAAAAAAAAAAAATGTATATGCACCTAACCAGGATGCCCCAAACTACATGAGGCAAGCACTGGCAAAACTGAAGGTAGAAATAGATGTCTTTACAATAATAGTTGGAGACTTCAATACACCAATCTCATCACTGGATAGATCACCTGGGCAGAGGATCAATAAGGAAACAGAGAGCTTGAATAATGTGATAAACAAACTAAACCTAATAGATATATACAGAACATTGCACCCCAAAACCACAGGATATACAGACTTCTAAAGTGCTCATGGATCTTTCTCCAGGATAGATCATATGTTGGGTCACAAGACAAGACTCAATAAATTTAAAAGATCCAAATTATACAAAGCACTTTTTCTGATAATAAAGCTGGACATCAACAACAGGCAGAAAAAGGGGAAATTCACAAATATATGGAGATTAAACAACACACTATTAAATAATCAGTCAAAGAAGAAATTGCAAAAGAAATCAATAAATATCTCAAGACAAGTGAAAATGAGAACACAAAATAGCAGAACCTATGAGATGCAGCAAAAGATACCTTATACAAAAATGAACTCAAAATAGATCAAAGACCTAAATATAAAAGCAAGAACCATAAAACTTCTAGAAGAAAATGTAGGGAAACATCTTCAAGACCCAGTGGTAGGTGGGGGTTTCTTAAAACTTTTACCAAAAGCATGAGCATCAAAAGAAAAAATGGATAACTGGGACCTCTTTCAAACTTAAACACTTTTCTGCTTCAAAGGACTTTGTCAAGAAGGTGAAAAGGAAACCCATTCAGTGGGAAAAAATATTTGGAAACCACATATCCAATAAGGGTTAGAATTCCATGCTATATAAAGAGATCATACAACTCAACAATGAAAGAGCAAGCAATCTGATTAAAAATTGAACAAAAGACTTAAATAGACATTTCTCCCAAGAGGAAATACAAATGGCAAAAAAGCACATAAAAAATGTTCAATATCACTAATTACTAGGGAAATGAAAATCAAAACTACAGTGAGATTACCATCTCACACCTCATAGAATAGCCATTATTTAAAAAAAAAACAACAACACCGAAAACAACAAGTGCTGGAGAGGATGTGAAGAAATAGGAACATTCCTTCACTGTTGGTGGGATTGTAAAATGGTGCAGCCTCTGTGGAAGACAGTTTGGCAGTTCCTCAGGAAGTTAATATAGAGCTGCCATATGATCCGGCAATCCCTCTACTAGGAATATATCCAGAACTGAAAACAGTGATGCAAACAGACATTTGCACACCAATGTTCATAGTGGCATTATTCACAATTGCCAAAAGATGGAAACAACCCAAATGTCCATCAACCAATGAATGGATAAATCGGGACACACAGGATAACATGGATGAACCTTGTGGACATTATGCTAAGTGAAATAAACCAGACACAAAAGGACAAATATTGCATGGTTTCACTAATATGAACTAAATATGAAGACTAAACACAAGGAGTTAAGAACTAGACTATAGGTTACTAGGAGATAGGATGAGGACTGAGAAGGGGTACTGATGCTTAATGTATGTAGAATTTTCAATTAGTTTGACTCTAAAAGTGTAGAAATGGATAGAGTTGATGGTAACACATTATAGTGAGCATAACTAACGTGGCTGGTTTATAAATGGGATTGTGGCTGAAAGGGGTAGTCTAGGGATGTAAATATCAATTGAAAGGAAGTTGAAGAATAATCTAGGGACTGAGTAACATAGTGAACCCAGAGGTGGACGAGGACTGTGGTTATTAATACAAATACAAGAATGTTCATCTTTGAACTAGAACAAATGTACGTCACTATTACGAGGTGGTAAGAATATAGTGATGCATGGGAAAAACACAATTAATGTAACATATGGACTGTAGTTAACAGCAATATTGTAATATTCTTGTATCAATGTCAAAGAAGGTACTATATCAATGCTAAGGGAAAATAATAGGAGGCATGGGATTTTTTTATTTTGTACTAAAAAAATGTTCAAAGGTTTACTGGAGGGGACTTTTAGCAATGTCTGGAGACACTTTTGAGTTGTCATCACTGAGGGGTGGAGGCCGCTACTGGCACCTGTTGGGCAGAGGTCAGGAACGCTTCTCAAGGTCATGACGCCACAGCCGAGAAGCCTGCACCTGCACGACTCAGATGTTACGTGGGCAGGCGTCACCGTGCTCCGGTTCAAATGCAGGTTCTGATGCAGCAATTCGGGGCAGGCCCAGGATCCTGCACTTCTGACTTACCATCCAGCGTCTCCACCGAGAGCTGCAGGCCCAGGTTGTGCCGCGGGTTGACCACCCAGTGGTTGCTGGTAGCCGTGATGTCGAACACCAGCCAGCCCTCCTCGGAGGCCCAGAGGGTGCGGCTGTCAAGCAGGAACAGGTCCGACTCCCTGCGGGAAAGGAGGAGAGGGACAGGCTCCAGGTCAGCTGGGGCCGCTGCTGGCGGGCAGGGGTCCTCGAGGGGTGGGGAGGCGAGAGGAGGTCCCCTGGGCTCCCCACAAGATAGTTCACCAGACCAAGAGCCAGGCAGGAAGACCGAGTAGCTGAATAGGAAAAGACAGTGAGGACGGGGTGGAGAGAGACGCACAGGCAGGCGCACCCCGCAAATGTGTTGGGGGTGCCACAGGCCGGAGTACAGGGAGGCAGGAATCTAGCCACAGGGAGCAGAAGTTCACATTTATTGAATCACTCCAGGTACGGGGGGCCCTGTCCCAAGCGCCCTACACACAATGCGCAGCCCTAAGACGTAGGGATATTATCATCTCCACTAAACACACAGTGAAACCCTGACTTGTCCACGGCCTTTTAGGTGGGAAGTCGCCAAGCAGAGTTGGAGCCCGGGCATGAGCCCCCGCACGTGTGCTCTTAATCATCATGCCCAACTCTCCCTGAGCTTATTGCTTGGAACAAGGCGACTGATAATTTTCATGGAGGTGACTCTTTAATTCTCTCTTCCTTGTTTTTCCCAGGAACAAAATAGGTGAAACCACAACTGACCCTGTGAGGGACGATGGATGGATGGATGGGTGGATGGATGGGTGGATGGATGGATGGACAGATGGATTCTGGTGTACAAGATCTTCCTAATGTCTCTTGTGCACTTTTACTTATAAAGATTCAAAGTATCAATATTTTGGAATCCTTCAATAGTCAATTAAAATGTTTGAGCACCTACTCTGTGCCAGGACCTGGGGTACGATGGGGAATAAGGACCAGTGCCTGCCCCAGGGCACTGGCAGCCCATCTCATCCCGGAGCTCTCTACTTACCCTGGAATTAAGGCAACCGTGTGCCAGGCTCTGTGCTGAAACACTTGGCCAGTCCCGAGTCACTGAACCCTGACGACTCCATTCCACTGTGCAGACACCAGAAGAGAGGCCCAGGGAGGCCAGGTTGCTTGGCCGTGGTCACACTTCTAGAAGAGTCGAGGCAGGGCTGGGACCCAGCCAGACTGCCCATAAGACCAAGCTCGCAATCCTCCACAAAGACACTTCTGGACATGCCTTTGCTCAGGTGTAGTCGTCAATATTTCAGGGCCTTTGGCAAATGAAACTCCTAATATAGCCCACTAGCCCTCGGCTGGAGCCCAGCAGGATGAGGAGCCCCCTTTCGATAAGGCTCACAGCCCCAACTCTCCCCACAGTTTACTCCAGGCCGACCGTCCTCACTTGTCATTCGGCCTGATGAACTCTGATCTGCTGGATGCCGCCCTGCATTAGAGAGTCACCAGGTACATTCATAGGAGCCAGGCTCAGAGAAGGTATATGGAACTAAATCCAAAATGGCAGCCAATGCCTCAAATTCCTTTGAACTCAAAACCCACTGGGAATGTATTCAGACATGAACAGCTTGCTCAGAGAAGCCAAGGCAGGGATGCAGTATGAGGCCCCAAAGCAGACAGGCACCAAGGCAGGTAGGAGGGTTGAGAGCTGCCTCATCAAGCACCATCATCAGAGGAACGAACTTGAGCTGTTTTTCCATCTTTGCATCTCTCCATCCAAGAGCAAAGTCGGGGACAGAGAACCCAATTGGCCCAGCCAAGCACAAGCCCGACCTTGACCGTGGGAGGGTGGGCAGTTCCCTCTGATGACGGCATCACATGGACCACAAAATGGAGACAGAGGTTAACACCCCCACAGAACCCCACTTTTTAAAGTAATACTTAACCCACAGAATCCAATTCAGAAAGCCCTGCATTATATTTACACAATGTGCATGAACAGTTTATGGCTTCCGATCTTGTAACCAACAAAATAACAGCACAAAGACAGCAAATTGTCCCCTTGTCAGCCAAGTTCAAGTCCCCTATGATCTGTAGGAAACTCACTCCCCATTCTAATATGGAGAGATTATAGAAATAAGGAAATATTTTCAGAACCACACAGGGATTTCAAAGACCCTAAGTTTGACTTTCTGTCCAAACTGAATTAAACTGAGGCTGCTCTTTCATGACCTATTTGCTTTCCTGGTGTCCTTTTAGAGACAGCTTCAGAGCTAGCTTAGGGGATGTCCACACAGGTTTTATTCGTTTTTTCTTTTGGCCACACAGGTTTTAAACCTACACACAGGAGTTTCCTTCTGTCTCCATCTCCGACCTGACTTGATGACTTTGCTGGCTACGAGAAGCTACCCGACTTTGTCAATGAACCAGGGAACTGTGCTCCGTGATTAACGGATGAGCAAAGCAATAACACTCGGGCAAAAGCAACTTCCCCTGCTGAATCAGGCTCCCAGGATCTTGCAGGAAACATCCACACCACAGCGCAGGAGTCACAAACCTGGGTGGTGATTTTGCTGGAAAATGGTTATTTACAGGAAAGTGTGACCCAGCGTCTGGACAGGCCCGCGTGGACATTAAAACAGTGAATAGTAACCTAGAGAACGGAACTTGGCCTTCAAACGTCAGACGCCTTTCCAAGCGATTCTAAACGTTCTTTGATCCCCGGCCATGACGCTGAGGGCCAGCGTTGACTCACCCGTGAATCAGCGTGACGCATCGGCTCCCCTCCTCCAAGGCTTCACGTGCAGTCTCTTCCAGGCACGCTTGAAGAGGCAGACCTTCATCCGAAGGCCTCGGCAGAGGGGGCGCTTCTTGGGAGTGAGGCCAAGATGCCCACGGAGGCTTCGCTTTTGGACTGAGGTTCCGGCAGGAGGGTGGGCCGCGCACAGAGGACAGTGGGGGAGGCTCAGCGGCCATCTCCTGACTGACAGCTGGGAAAGCGGGACGCCCACGTGCCTCCCCAGCCGCCTAAGAGAGCACACTGTTCCTCAAACCAGCAGGGAACAGTGCTGGGTCCACCGTGAATGTGCCGGCCATCGATCCAGCCCGGGCAGGCGCTGCAGTGAGCAGGCGCACAGCGAAGACCGTCGAAGGGTGCAAATGCCCCTGTTCACCTTTTCCACCCTGAAAACCAGGTGCTTTCCATGCACCCACTCTCTGAATCTCCCGTTGTACAGACGGGGAAAGTGGGGCTCAGACAGGAAAAGCCAGCTGTCCAGTTTCAGCCCTTGTGAGTGACAGAGCCAAGACGCAGCACAGGAAAATCGGACTGAAGCCCCCCCTAACTCGCCACCTCGTCGAGGGACAAGAGAAACACAGGACGCTCTTCTCTCCTGAAGGATGCGGTCACAACACTGCACGGGCAGAGAAAATGCTGGAGGCAGAGGTCCAGGTGGCGGGGAATGGAAAGGGCCACTGGCCGAACCAGCTAGCTCCTCCCCTGTCAAATGAGAATGATGCCAAATTCTTCAATGATTAGGGAGAGAAACGCTTGGACTAGCCAGGCAACAAACTCCCAAGACTCCCTGTGGGCACTATGGTTATTTCAAGTTACAGCGCCTCTGTTTCCCGCTCAACCGCAGGGAATTCTAGGATAGTAACTCTGCCTGGGACCCAGAGGCTAAGGAATTGACTTGAGAGCCACAAGTTAATATACCAAACATATCCACGCAAAGAATGCTCACCTTTGGCACTAAAATTCTACTTCCAGGACTCTATCCTAAAGTAATCCACAAGTGCATAAGGATGTTTACAGTTGTCTTAGATTTTCTGTAAATATGGCCACCACATGGTTGGGGGGGGGTTGGGGAGAGACAGAAAGAGAGAGAGAGAGGCTGAGGCCCTGGAGGAGGAGGGTCTATGAGGGGCAGAGCCAGCAAGCCTTCCCCAGAGGAGGCGCCATCAAGGGCGCTGCAGCCCCAGCCAAGCACCCAATTCCCCGAGGGGCTGCAGCAGACGCTGCAGTACATCCATCGGCTGATGTCGTAAGCCACTCTGCCGTGGGTGGCTTGTTGCACAGAGACAGACCCCCAACAACAGCCACCTCGTTCATAACAGAAAACCTGAAAACTAAATGCCCCCGACAGGGACTGGTAAAAGCTTCAGGTGAAAGCATCACGGTGGGTCCAAGGCAAGAGCACGCAGCGCGGCCACGTCAGAGGACCACACCAGTCTACACATGTGTGCAAAATTGATGCCGAGAGAAACAGAAAAGTTGAGTTGCCCAGTGTGCATTTTAAGAATTGAAATAAGAATAAAAGGCCTTTCCCACCCCACCCCACCCCCAGATGTTTTATGTGTTTTTTGTTTGTTTTTGTTTTTTGTTTTTTTTTTACCAGGTTTACTGAACGATCAACAATTTCCTCTTATACAAGTTGGTCAAGAAAATGGAAGAGGGCAAACTGCAAACCCATATCATAAAGTTAGTGTGCTACTGATTCCAAAATTGCCTAAGGCTGATTTGAATAGACATTTCTCCAAAGATAATAGACAAATGGCCAGGGAGCACATGAAAAGATGCTCAACGTCACTAACCATCAGGGAAACGCAAATCAAAATCACAAGAGATACCACTCCACACCTACTAGGGTGGCTCTTATCAGAAAGACAGACTGTAACTAGTGTTGGTGAGGATGTAGAAAAATCAGAAGCCTCATATACCACTGGTGCAAATGCAAAGTGATGCAGCTGTTTTGGAAAAGAGTCCAACAGTTCCTCAAAAGGTGAAACACAGAGTTACCATAGGACCCAGCAATTCCACTACACAAGAGAAATGAGAATATATGTGCACACAAAACCTGATGCACAAACGTTCACAGCAGCATATCCCGTAATAGCCAGAAGGTGGAAACAACACAAATGTCCATCAACTGATGAACAAACACAATGTGGTGTATCCATGCAATCAAATATTATTTGGCCGTAAAAAGGAACAAAGTACTGATACGTGCTACAACGTGATGAACCACATCATCATGGACGCCAATCACAAAAGACCACAGAGTAACACATAATTCCATCCACAGGAACTGTCCAGAACAGGCAAATCCATATAAACAGAGTGTAGGTCAGTGGTTGCCTGGGGCTGTGGAGGGGAAGCAAAAGGGAGCCACTGCTACCGGTTACGGGTTTCCATTTGGGGTGATGAAGATGTACTGGAATTAGACAGTGACCATGATACACAACTTGAATATACTAAAACCCACTGAATTGCACACTTGGAAAGGGTGAGCTGAATGGTATATAAATTCTAACTCAACAAAGCTATTTTTAAAAGGTGGATTCAGCCCATGTGAACCTGAAGTAGAGAATAGCAGCGTTATGCTAATGATTTTTTAAAGGTTTTCACAGCCGTTCTTGAGTTTCAGCAACAACTGCTCTGAAATACGTTTGCTCTCCTTTACACTCCAACATGTGTCTGTTAATACGGTGTCAATTTAACAAGCACACTCCGTTTCTGGTAGAAGCTAGGTCCACGGTGGTTACCTGTTTCCAGGCCCTCCTTGATGGGCAGAGCTAACCCAGGTGGGGTGGTTGGCAGGCTGGCACCCCTTTGACAGGTGAAGACGGTTTCGCCATGCCCCGTGCTCCCAGAGAGGCAGCCGAGCTTTTTGACAAAGTTGACCTTTCTCCATGGCCTCAGGATTCTTCCCGTCAGCAGCAAGCTCCAGAAGGTCAACTTCTCCCCTCCTGAAAGCCAGCTCTCCCCAAAGCCTGCGCTCTGAAAGGCATGAACCAGTGGTGACCCCAACTCCGCGAAGCTAGGGAGTGTTAGGATTTACGAGCAGCCCGGGGTAGGGTGTCGCTGCGGCTTGGGCTCCCCTGCCCAGGGACACCCCATGTTAACTGGCCCGAGTCCAGCCCACGGAGGAAGAAGCGGGAGGACTGGGACACCGCCAGTTTGTTTCCAGGGCCTCTCAGCCCACCTTCCTCTGGAAAGTTCTACCGCGATGGAAAAAAGGGTATTTTAAAAGCTCAAACGTGGGAAGGTGGAAAGGCTTGCTTTTTTTTTATTTTTATTTTTTTAACTCTGGCTGCTTAGAGACTATTTTGAGGCTGATTCTCAAGCACCTTCACTCCCAGGAGAGGCTGAGGGCCTCCGAGAAGTTAAGGGTTTGCACAAACAAGCTCTGGGGAAGAGGGCCCTGAAACTGGCCCTGCTGCAAAAAATGAGCAACCTGAGCGTTTCTCCGTCCCCGGGCACAGCAATTCCTGCTTGCTTACCCCACCCCCACCACCTAGGTACCTGCAGCTCAGGTCCGTGGCCCCCAGTTTCACATTTCCTCCTCCTGCTCTGGGGAAGATGCTTCTCATCGATCCCACACCAACGGGACCCCAGCAGCCGAGGGCCTCAGAAGCCGAATAGGGCCTTGGAAATTGACTCCAGCACTTTTAACTAAGCTTGAAGGACCAGAGAGTTAAGTCTTGTCCAGGAGGCTGCCCACTGGGGGCTGAATGGGATTTAGAACCCAGTTCTGGCTCTTCATCAAGGGGGTGGGATGGAAAACGCTTTCTCGTCAGAGCGCAGCTTTTCTCCCCCGGGTCTCCTCAGACACGGGGCATGGCCTTGAGGGAGCAGACGCAGCCAGCGGTCAGGAAGGGCCACGTTTGGGACCATCCAAGATGCATCCAGGAGGCCTGCAGGGAGGGCCTCAGCACCCCGGCCCCACGCCCTGGGCACCTACTGCGC
>JAQZBX010043284.1:0-21723 GCA_029593785.1 Cabassous unicinctus | reverse complement strand
TATATATATATATATATATATATATATATATATATGTTCCCACAATAAAAAAATAAAACAAAAACCAGAAAACATGTAGTCTGGGGTCTAGCAGCATTAATATCACTCAGGAGCTTGTTAGAAATGCAGAAGCTCAGATCTATTGAGTAAGAATCTGCATTTTAACAGATCCCCAGGTTATCTGCATGCATATTAGAGTCTGAGAAGCACTGCTGTAAGAAGGATGATAAATAATTTATATTGCAGGTGTGCGTAAGTAAAAGCTATCTGAATAATACCTCTAGACTAGATTCAAACTGTGTGGATGTTTTTCAGGAGGGAAGGAAGGATATTTTGTGTTCTTTGATTTTATGAGTCCCCATCAGAATTGCCTAGACAGCTGGGAACTGACGAGTTGGTGTGCTCAAGGGGAAGGCATGGAGCCTACAGAATAAGAGCCTCCTTAGCATCTGTCTCAAGATTAGGCAGAACAGGGGCAAAGTTCCCTAAAATTCACTTTGAGTTTTGGCTTATAGGGTTCACCCAGAAGTAAGCACCCGTCTCCAAGCAGACATTTGTTACTGAAGTCCTAGGGGAAGCAGGGCTCCAGACCTCAAAATAACCTTCTGGTTTCTGTCTCCATGGCTGATGCTGATTCATATTTTGTAGGAGGCTTGATTGTAGCTGGGGATGGCTGAGAAGCTGCTGTAATTCCTTCTTCCTCACCCCACTGAAAGGGAGTGAGGAGAGGCACGGAGAGTGGAGACAGGGTGTGGGAGTCAAACCTGTTCTTCACATAGCAATCGTCTCGTCTCACTCTTTGCTCTCACTCCAAGAAGTTGAGCCCACAGCTGGGAAAACTAGGAACCAGTCTCTGAGTCTGCTTGGCTCATGTCCAGCCTCCCTCTTTTTTTTTTGTACCTTCTCCCCTAAGGAATCAAAGTAAGTGGGTAACATCTCCCCCTACTCTATCACTGCCAGGTGTAAGAGAATGTGCTGTGCTGAAACAAAGGCTGTGAGATGAGATTTGGAAATTCTTGAGGCTAGTGCTTTGCCCACTTTGGTTATCTCCAGATGAGGGTGCCAGGATCCACGTGCCTCGCATCTTTTTAGGGCATGAATGATAAAGAGCATGATTATAAAGTACTTGGAGGGCAAAGTAGCTTGGGTAAATTGGGGAAGAAGAGTGGTCTGTGGGTATGTTGAGTGGGAAAATAATGTAAACAAGAGATGTTTCCCCAGAGTAATGGAAAAAAGGCTATTCTGAGGCTTGCTCACACTTTTCTTGTCCCCCTGGGCCTCTGGACTTTGCTCTGTTGGTGGAAAGCTTTGTTTCTTGTTCTTATACTAGTGGTGATTTCTAGAGCAGAAGCCTTCAGCTATTACAGCCTTAGCAAACGACCTCATGTATGTCTCATCATCTCCAAAAGTATTTACCCTTTGAAGCGGTACCCTTTGAATTTTACCATATGCTATTATCTAATCCTTGAGTGTTAATGCCGTGACTGGAAGTGGCAGGGTGAGGCACTGGTGCCTATCTCAGCCAGGTCCAGGAGGGCAAGCACAGCCCGGGCCTTTCAGCATTTGAATCATTCAGAGTGAATAATGCCCTGCGCTTCTCTCTTCTCTCGGGGTGCTGTGGGGTTGCCGCTTCATCAATCACCAGATTATCTTGTTCTTGTATTTTGTACCAGCTCTGGGACCTGCCTCTTAGGACCACTGCTCTAGCATTCTGTTTAGTATTTTGCATCCTAAACATGTCCCTTCCATCCAACAGCCTGTGGGCTCCCAGCAGGTGAGGACTGACACCTCCTTTCTCTGGCTCTTACTTCATACCGACTCAATATAGGTAGATAGATGGGCTGATGAAGAGAGAATTTAAGGAAATCCCACCTTTCTACTTCAGAAAGTGTCTAAGGTGTTGATTCATTTACACACACTTCCCTTTTGAGAGAAGGAACAGGCATTTATTTAAAGCCTCAGCTGCTTCTGGGCCAGGTTGCTATTGTTCAGTTGAACAAACCTTACAAGGCTGTAGCTTTGAGTCTGTATTCTTTCTCAGGCTTCTTTCTAAGGAAGACTCAATGTTTTAGCTGCTTGTAAGTGGGGGGATATTGGTGATGACTGCGATATGAATTAAACACGAAAGCTATCTCAGGGATCTGTAATGAGTATGTGCGTTGTTATTTCTTTTCCAGCAGGCTGCCTAATTTTTATGACCAATTATTCCATTTGTAATGATGCTGAGCTAACAGAGATCCCATCTCATGCTCCATGGCACACGCCAGGCACTCATGGGAGCTGGTGGACACCATCACTTATGCATGAATTGGATGGCTAGAGTGTCTCTACCAAGATCCAGTTCTAGCAGGAGAGCTAGCACTGAGTGCTTAGGAGAAACTTTGTCAACAGCAAAGAGTGCAAGGTACTGGAATGGGAGCATGGAAAGGATTGTAGCTTTAAAATGGGGCTCTTTACTGAGGCTAGATAAAAGACCTCTCAAGTTCTCTGCCAGCCTGAGAATTTTGTGATCCATTATAGCAGGGGTTCTTAATCCTTTTTGTTCTATGGACCCCTTTGCCACTCAGGTGAAATGAATACTAATGTAATTTATTAATTGCATACATTCATAAATGAAGGAAATGCTAGATTTCAGTTAGAGGTCAGAGAAAATAAAGACAATGAGTTGATTTTTTTCAATTCAAGCTCACGGACCCCCTGAAATCTTTCCCCTGGTTAAGAACCCCTGCATTATAGCTTCTGGTGGGGTTATTTATGCTTACTAAACGAGCAGGTGTCTTTGGCTGTGGAGGCAGTACCATTGCAAGCCACAATGGACTATTTTTTCCCATAGAGGATTTGAGGGATCATTAGGAAATGTTTGGCTTTAGGGGGACTAGGCCCAGATAGTGGGGAGGGTTTGCTCCTCTTGAGAGCAAAGGTTTTCTTTTTTCTTGCACCCAATTTTTGAGTGAGGACAGGGCTGATGACCTCCTTGACAGATCTGATAACTGCTCCATCAGGCCTGAAGGCAGGCAGGTTAAGGATTTAGATCTAGTTGCTCCCACTGATTAGACTGGAAAATTTATCCATTCTTCAGTGTTCTCTGCTCCTGCCTCCACAGTCTTCTCCAGCATCTCTTCTATCTACTAGACCTCTTACTATTTTCTGTCTGTCTTTTCTTGCCTATTAATTGTTAATTGTGGGCCAGACAGGTTTGGGTTTGAATCCCAGCTCTGCCACTTAGTATTATATTACTTAGACTCTCTGAGCCTGTTTTCTCATCTGTAGAATGGGGATAATAAGACCTACCTCCCAGACTAGTGGTAAGGGTTAAATGAGAAAATGTTTACGTGCACAGCTTGGCACTTAGCAAGTGCTTAATAAAAATGAGATAATGCTCTCTCTCTGCTTCCTGACCACTTGTTGGTAGAGTAGAGAATCATAGATGAACCTAAGAGGTGGACTGTAAGAGAAGCAGGTCATAAGAGGGACAGATACCGTGGAGACAGCTACACAAAAGCAGTTAGAGGAACAGATAGTGGAAACCAGGCAAAATGCAGAGAGAAAGGGAAAGATAAAGGAGAGAGGAACAGTGGAAGGATGAGGAACTGTAAAGTCAGCTGGCAAGACAAAAGGAAAGCTAGATAAAAATGGTCAGAGGAACAGAGATGGAGAGTTCATTTGTGGAACTTGGGTCAGATCCCCGGACAAAGACCTTTCCTGCCTTCTTGCCTCTTCCTTTTGTGGAACTTGAGTTCTAAGTCCCTGGTCCCTCACCCCTCCTCCCTGCTATCCGTTCAGCCCACTCCCAGGTCAGATATGGCAGATCTGCCTCTACCCTGAAGCCTGAGCAGCTCTGCTCCCTTCTCTTCTACTTACCTCCTCCCACACCATCTTAGTTACCTAAGTCCATAGAGATTTTTCATTTCAAGCAAAACTGTTTGGAGTGCAAAAGCATCACGGTGTCAGCCAGTCAGCGCAATAACCAGGTGTAGTTTTACAGTCGCTCCCCCCCGACTGTAACTGCACTTTCATATATCTCTGGCTGCGACAGGCAATTTTCTTTCAAAGATTGTTTTTTCTGGAGCCTGTGATTTCTGCTCTCGCCTCCAACCTCTGGGATATTAAAACGGGGTCAGTGGCTCTTGGCAGGCTGGCCGATTTGTGGTCACTCCCCAGCTCCTCTGTTCACCGTCCCACTGTTGCCATGTCTCCAACCATGCCAGCCCCCTGCCTCTGCACCTCATCTAGTTAGTTTGGAGGAAAAGGGCTTTGGTGGTTTCAGCTCCCTGGAGAGAGATGTCTCAGCCTTCCTGGAGGTTACTGTCCTCCATACTGAGAAGCTTTGGCACAAGTCTAGCCTTAAGAGTTAAGTTTGCTTTGGGGGAGCCAAGAGGGTTCACAGGCGCCACCTTCTAAGCCTCCCCCCACCCTGGTCTTCACCCTTCCCTCTGCTTCGCCCCCGCCCCCTACTGTTCTGACATGGAGCATCGGCTGTCAGTTCCTTTCCACGAAAGTATTGTGGCTTATTTTCCAAGGGGTACATTTTGAAGAAATGGGTGGCTAGAACTAAGGTCTAACATTAGGGATCTCTGCTGGAAACTGGGCATGGGGTGGGGTGGAGAATCTAGTACAATCTCTCTTTCTGAAAAAAATCTAAAGAATAGAAGGGATTCTCATATGGATTAAAGGCGAGGTTAGGGAAGATCTAGCAGCACATGGGGACAGGCAGAGCAACCTTTAGAGCCCTGCTTCCCTGAAGAGAGACTCTACGATTCTGCTCAGCTGTCCCAAACGGTCTCTTCCTACCAACAGCAATCTCTTCCAGTGTTTGCTGAGATGGTATTTTCTGGCCAGCAAAATCCCTTCCCTTCCCTGTCTTATTCAGATAGGCTTCTTTTCCTGAAAGAAAGACCCATATAGCCTTTGGGGTTGCCCATCTATTCCCTTCTTTGGTCCATGGCCTGATGCAAAATCCTTTCTGCGGTCTAACCCCTGTTCCTCTTGCTTTGCTAACAGATCGAATCCTCTTGACAAACAACATAACACAACATGCTCCCCCCTCTTCACTCATATCATCCCTTGTTTTTATTAAATAAAAGTAAGTGGAGCTATAAGATGTGACTGGCCTGGATCCCAGCTTCATAAAACAAAACTAACACCCTCTTTATCAAGGGGCTGAGGCATCCAAAGAAGATTTCTTAGGCCATTTTGCTGTCACGTAAATGGGAATCAATATTCAATAAGCCCTTGATGCACTACACTAGCGGTTCACTTAATACTGGCTTCCAGTACAGTAAGTGGCGGTGATATAGGGAGGGCTTGTTTGTAAAATAACACTGCAGCCCTCACCTCCTGGATATTGGGAGAGGAGAGAAGATTCAAGATGCCGAGGGAGTCATTTTGCCAATCCTGCTGCCTCGGGACAGACTCTCTCTTTTATGATCCAGCTTGAAAAAGGGGAACAGATTCTTTGCTTTACAAGCCAATCAGTCTAAGAGACCCAATTCCTATTAGGAATTTCCCCCCTGCCGCCCCTCCGATAAATTAGTCAAATTGAAAGCACACTGAAGGAGAGAACTGATTCCACCCCAAATGTGTTGAGAGCAGACCCTCCTATGCCCTCCAAAGCCTGCAGAGGTGGGTAATAAGACTTCATTTTCCTCAGCCTCTGTGTTTGCTGTAGGGAAAGACTGCTGGCCGCCTGGCCCCCTGGTGGATGGATGGGATGCCTGGGTTTCTTCGTATACAAGTAAATATGATAGTTTGGTAGGAAATGGACCATTGAAATATGGCCAATTATTTATATTCCATTCTGTGACATCTTTTCAGGGAATTTGTAACCTTAGACTTGCTTCTCCCCCACAGCCCTAAGCAAGCTGGTGTTAAGGAAAAGCAATTTGTCTGCCTGAATAAAACAGGTAAATGCACAAAAGCTTCCCATAATACATTTCAGAGCCAAACAGATTTTAGAAAATTTATCAAACATTTTTCGATTGCCTGTGCCATTATTCTCTATTCCCAGTGTTCACAGAATATAGGAATTTACAATCTGGGCTGAAAGTGGGAACTTAGAGAGAGATTTTCCCTGCATTATTGTCTTAGCTATTTCTTATCCATTCAGGCAGTTTGTTGACAGTTTGGAGGAAGCTGAGGTCATTCTCCAGTCATCGCTGTTAGGGGATATGCTGGAGGAAACCAGACTTGCTCTGTGCAGTGACCTTGTCACTGTCCCTACAGGAGGGATGTCCCGAATTAAGTCTCCTAGAGCTGTTTTGGATCAGACCTTTAGAAAGTTTAACTTTAGTCCATCTTTTTGCAGATAGGTTTAGTGATCCAAAGCAAGGAGCTGATAGTTAGCTTCCCTGCTTGGGCATGAATAGCAGGAGAGAGCAGCCTGCAGTGTTTGCTGGTTGTTTTTATGGATTAAGCCCTCCAAGGATATTGAGCAATGGGTGCATATTCTCAAGGAGAGATATAAATAAACACTGGTAGCTTTCTTGTCTTCAGAGTTCCTCACTTGGCCCTGCCTGGTATGTTGGGAAGAGCAGGAAAGGATACCTGGGAATGTTGAGTGTACACATGCCCGAGATTTGATAACCTGGCTTGGGGCTTTTACAACCAAATTCTGGGGAACTAAATGAAGGAGAAGGGTACTTGCTGTTCTCCTTTTTCAAATAAGGGGGGAAAAGCCAGGTTAAACGTGGAGGTACTGAGGTTAAACTTAGCAAAGAGCTTTCTAACAGTAAGGACAGCATGATTAACTCATTTAGTTTAGAGTCTGTTCTGTCCTCCTCCTGGACCTTGCTTCCTGCTTCCTTGTGTCAGTGTGAGAGCCAAGTGTGACTCTTTTGACATCTCTTGCCTCATGAATTTCCAGGCTTGACCTGGCCGATTAGATGGGTGTCCACTTCTACCCTCTCCTTTCCCTCTTAAAGCTGCATACTTAAAAAAACAGAGAAGTGTTTTTCTTTGGTTAGATACAAGGAACTGTCTTTGCTGCCAAACCTCTAAACAAGCTCCCTTGTGTTAGTGAGGTCTGTACAGAGGATGAGGCCATTCCAGGATTATAGGGTAAAGATTCCAGAGGATAGAACTTCTCAGGTGTGTGTGTGGGGTGGGGTGGGGTGGGGGAGGGGTTGTGAGCTGTCAAATTTGTTTCCTAGGGAAAGAGGTCATGGGTGAGACTTAAAGCTTTCATCACTCTCTGAGATGGTTGGGCTTCTCCCAACAAAGGGATATATAGTCAAATGTTGTCTTGAAGGATCCTACAATACCATATGCTAGTCTTGTCTTTTGCAGTCTGCTTTATACTGAGAATGAACCAGTTATCAGGGAACTATAGCATCTGAACATGGGGTATTGCTGATGGCCAAGCCCCTCTTCTCCACTGGTTAAACTCCCATTCAATCATTCAGTACCTCTGGCACTTCATTCTTGCCACAACTTGTTTTCTGGCATCAGTGTTCCCCCACGCAACAGCTGATGACATCTCTTGGCCTCCCCCATCCATTCAGCAATGCCTCTCCCCCCAACCCGCCTCCTCTGCCTGCTGTCCCAGCCTGTAACCCTGATCTCATTTCCTCCTACCTCTCACACCATTCTAAGACCTCTTGCCTCAACCTGTGCCTCTGCTCCTTTCTTTGGAGCCCCTCTCATTCCTTTGCAGATACACTCTTCTTCAACCTAGGATTTCACCTGAACATTTGTACCTTCCCCAAGACTTTCAGGAACCAGTGGACTCCCCAGAGGGGAGAGTGGCTCCTATCTCTGAGGTTGCCCCCAGCTCCTCAGTGGGGCAGATTTCATGCCTGGATTGTATGTTTTTGTCTGCCTCAGACCTCACAGCCCCCGAGGCAATGGCTCTGTCTTTGCAGGCTCAGAGAAGCTTTGGCAGCCAACAAATAAATAACCTGGTAACACCACCTGCAACTTGCTAATGAGTGTCTCCCTTGCCTTCCCCACCACTTGGAGGCTGAGGGTAGGAACCCCCAATTTCTAGGCAAATTGATGCTTTCTCCCTTTTCCTGTCTAGAATAGTTGAGGTTTGCGGGTGGAGGCAGGTCCTTTATAGAGGCAGAGGGATGTAGAGGTGACCTTGAGGAATATGCTAAATAAAAGCAGGGCATACTTCTAATATTATCTTCTGATTGCAGAGTTTTGGAGAGATGGAATTCTTCAGGAGTGAGACAACAGGTCTTGGACTCTTTGGATTTCTCAGGGGCTCTTGGGCTTTGGTTTCAAGAGGCAAGTTGGGGAGCTATCACCTGACTCCATCGCTTCCCCTCAAGGAATATTTTTCTACGTCATTCTTTCTCTAAATTTGATACTCAGGGAGACATCTTCCTCTAAGTGCATGGAATGGGCCACTAAGTCACTCTAGTGTCCTCTTTTGGGTTGGGGTCTTAAGGTATGCACACCTAAGACAGTTCTTTTAAGGGCACCTGTGCCTGCAATTCCCACAGTTGCCACCAGGTGAACCAGTGATGATTTGGCTTTGGGTCATATAAAGAGAGCAGGACAGGTGTGCAATCTTGTCCAGTTTTGCATTTTCAAATTGTTACCAAAAAAATGCACTTATTTTAAAGTATATTTTCTGATGTATACTTACCTTTATGTAAAAAACACATATACCATCAGGAAAAAACTCCTTAAGCAAAAGGAGTGAGTGGTGTATGTAATTTTCTAAGGTCATCTAATGCCCCATTTGAATGGTCCATAAGATAAATTCCATTTATAGAGGTATGCTTTGGGGTCTATTTCAGAAAGAGCCATTCAAAATTATTTTGGACTCATGCCAGTGTAGTAACCTCCATGAAATTCGGGGAAGCAGTTTAAAAGGTTTTCATGCACCTGATGCAGACATGTGTTAGACGTGTGGCTATTGGTGTGGTACTATGGAGGCTCTTAGTGGGGCAGGAGAGCAGGGTGTGGTGGTAAATAGAAATTATATTCTGAGCTAAATGCTGCAGATGTGGAGTGCGGTGGATGACAACTCCCCCTTTTATTCTGAATCTGGTCTTAGTATGTAGGCCACTTTTATAGAAAAATTGATTTTGCCTCTTTTGATACCCAGGAAAAGGAAGACCATCTCCTCCCTGTCTCATCTCCCAGTGCCACTTCTAAGACTTGAGTTTCCCAGAACTGTCCTCCTCAGACAGTGTTTCCTCAACTACTGCCCATCTCCCCTCAATTTCTCTAATTTTTGGCTTTGCTCTGCCAAAATTACCCTTGCCCATGCCTACTTCCCCATACCTCCCACCAGTTCTGGGGATGTAAACAGTCTTGTCTGGTATTTGGGGTATATGCATTCTGTGTTGGATTAATTCTACATGACCCTGCTTGTAGACTGCTGGGAGAGGACTAGCCTCCTTCCTTTCCATTCCCCTGAGTGGGGGCCCAGACCTCTGGGCCAAAGAGGCTCATTTTCCCACATGTAGGAAGCTGAAGGCCCCTCCTCCCCTGAAACATTTGGCTCCCCAGGTTCTCTGAGTCACCTCCTGACCCTGACTGTCTGTAGCAAGGGCTCAGACCCGTCGGGCCAACCTCACCCAGGAGGGCTTAATGAGCACCTGGCGGCTAAGTGCTCTGAGATCTTTCAGATGAAAAGGACTGTCAGTGGTTCAGGGGTTATTATTGGCAGGGTGGTGGCGGCAGCAATTATTCTGATGATCAGGGCACTCTCCTCTCTTTGTCCCTCAATGGAGCACCAGGCTTTCTGAGGAGTGCTCTCTGCCTTGGGTTTTGATGGGGTAAAGTGAGGATCCTTTTACTACCTGCCATCTTCCCTCTGTAGGTGGACAAGGTAGCACCGCAAAAGCTCAGTAAACTATGAAATGCTCTTTTTCTAGGGAGTGAAGTGGTTCTGAGGAGTGTAGAGGGAAAGAAGCCAGACCCCTCCTTTCCAGTTTCTGTGTCTTGGGAGGGACTGGATGTGGAGGAGCACTCAAATCTTCAGAATGGGGGATAACCATCTCATTTGACCTTTTCTGTCTCTAGGAGAGCTTGAGAAAACCAATTCTATGAGTAGGCAAGAGAATAAAAGGACATGCTTTCCAATTACAGCTGTTCAGGAATAATGTAAAGTTTTAAAGAAGGAAACGATATGAATCATGTCAAACCGTGGAAGTAGTGGAGACACCTTCCCCAAAGGGTCTTTAACGAAGAGAGTTTTCATTTCTGACTTGGATGGTTGAAGTGGATGGCAGAAGGATGCTTTATATAACTGTCAGGAATATGTGCTCCTAAGTGAAGAAACCCACAGGGCAAAACCATGTCCCACTTTTCTGCCTGAGAAGGGTGGGGTATATGTTTTTGGCCTTTGTCCCTAATAACAGTAACTAATTATAGTCTCCTAATGAGAGAGTTTTTTGGAGAGGGTAACTCAGATGGAGTTGCTGCCCCATTGATTGCCTTGCAACCAGCAGGACTTCAAGGAAGCACCTGGACAGAGTGGAGGGGGTGGGAGCATCACTGCAGGGGAACTAGGACCTTGAGTTCTCATTTCCCATTTTGCCCTTATTCTCTGCACTTTTTCCTCTGGAGCAGCATTCCTTTATCTTTTTCACAAACTCAATTATTTTCCTTGGGAAGGAAGAAAAGTTGCAGATTTTCCTTGAAAAGTCATTTTTGTTTCCCTGTCCTGGGAAATCATTTTTGCCTCCTGAAAAATCTTCTAACCGTGTTAGGAAAGATGCTCTTTTGTCACACACTCTGAAACTCTTCCTTTAACCACACAGATTGCTCTATTTTCCCTTGTTTTTATTTTTTCATTTTTTTTTTTAAAGATTTATTTATTTACTTGATCCATTTTAAAACCCCCCTTCCCCATTTTGCTGTTTTGTGTCCATTCGCTGGGCAATTCTCTATGTCTGTTTCATCTCTTCTCATCCTCCTCCTCCAGTCTTCACCAGGATTCGATCCTGAAGACCTCCGATGTAGGAGAGAGGTGTTCTGCCATCTGCGTCACCTCGGCTCCTGGTTTTCAGAGCTTTCGGAGCATCTCGTCTTGTCTCTCTCCTTTTACGTCATCATCTTGCTGCATGGCTCCCGGGGCCTGGCGGCTCACCAGTACACAGAGCCTGGCAGCCCATGCGCCTTCTATATATATATATTTTTTTATTTTACCGGGAGGTCCCGGGGATCGAACCCAGGTCCCTCCATATGGCAGACGGACGCCCAACCATTTGAGCCACATCCGCCCACCCATATTTTCCCTTGTTTTTAAAGCCACAAATTGCTTATAGTGACATCTTCATTCACATCTACACTGGATCAGTCATTACCTTCCTAGTCTAAAGCTCCTTGGGGTTTGGCCTAGATCTCTGTGTTGTGTACTGCCCAAAGTGACTATTGGTTAAATAATATATATCACCCACTCTGAATTAAGTGATATTCATTACAATTATTAGGGGTTTTAGAGACGTGTTTTTTTTTTTAAGTCTCACAGCTTTGAAAAGAGGATATAATTAAGGGGATTGTGATTAATATGGAGAAGAGAAAGATCAGAAATGGAAGGAGAAGAGAGAGGAAACAGGGACAAAAGAAAATGCTGACGGATAGGTTTGAAATATTGAAAGGAAAATGTGGCCTTTTCCTGAGGTCCGAGCAGGAACAACTGGGGCTTTCAACATGAAAGATTAGGAATAGACTAAAGAAATTGCTGCCTTACTGGGAAGTCGAATGAGGCTACTCCTAAGAATCTACCTTTCTCTGAAATCCTGTGCAAAGGAACAGTGAAAATATAGAGGGAAGCCAGTGTGTTAGAACTAAAATGCTCCCTTGACACCCCCCTCCCTGGTTGTGTTCTGCCCTCCCTTATCTGTCAGGATTGTCCAATCCCTCTCTCTGAAACAGATTTGATGACTCAACAATGACCAATTAGGCGTTAACACATCTATCTCTTGGACTATCTAGCCATCTTTATGGAGAACAGGATCTTAAATCTCTTCTTGTCCTCAGGACAGCCAGAGGCTTTGCCTAAACGGTGGAAAGAGCTGTAGACATTTTTCATAATTATAATGACTTTTTACAGGGAGAGCCATAACTCCTGCTCCATAACTCCAGTGTAGGAGAAGAGCCCATTGCGGACTCTGTGATGCAGGGAATGGAGCCATCTGATGGCTGTCCTTCTCAGGCGCTCCATGATTTCCTGCTGTGAACAATTTCTGGGAGCAAAATCCACAAAAGGAGGATAAGGTCTGTTCTGGGAGACCTTCCCCTGAGATGAGACAAAAAGGTTACAATATCCAAAGAAGTCAGTGAATGACAAAAGGTCAGGAAATGAGTGAGTAGTTTGTAGCCTGGCCAAACTCTGAACACCTGTGTATGAGGAAGGGCATTTTGGAGGTCATTAGTTATGGAAGGCTTTCTGGAGGAGGCAAATGTGGAGCTGTAAAGGTGGAGGTTATTCTGAGATAGAGGAAATGGCCCTTGTGTAGAGGTGGGTAAGTTTGAGATGTAGACCAACTTAGGAACATGAGTCCCATTATGGATCATCAAGGGTCTTGCCATCTTTGTTTGCCAATTGTTTACTTAGCTCAGATTCCCACCAATCTCTCATAATGGCCCCCTACACTACACCTCCAGCTTTTATAAGAATTTCATGGCACCCTACGAATCAGCCCTGAGATCTACCTCCTTTTTCCTCTTGCCCCTGTCTCCACCACTCTCCTTTGCCCAACGCTGTTTAATGGCTCTTTGGTCTGTTTTCTCTTCCCCTGTGATACTGAGCGTTCTTCCATATTGCACTTCAAGCCTTGATTTCCCTCAAACTACTATTTAGTCTTCCCATCCTTCCAACAGTCTGTGCTTTCCTAACTACATCTAAGAAGCTCTTTTGCACCAGAGGACAGCCGGTTAAAATGTGAATGAACAGCAACCTTTGCTCATTTCCCAAGCCAAGCAACACCTGAGCCTTACTTCATCCGATACCATTCTTTGGCTAATTGTATACTATTAAACTTCTTCAGCTTTCTAAATATTAGTCCTCACTGATGTGTGTTTCAGTCTGGTGGTCCCTGTCAGCAGGGCCAGTGTTTGCATATTTTTCTCCATTCCACACCTCATGGTGCAATTTAGATCTGGAATTTATAATACTCCTAAGTTCTAGAGGTGAACAATTTCCTAGATGATTTGCTATGTGTAGACAACTTTTGTTTTTCTGAAGTATGTTTGGAAAGTTAAAATATCCAGATGGTTGCTTTCAGCAAGCCTCTTCTTTGGCCAATAAGACACAATGTTATGAATGCGTGTACATCATAGAGATTGATTGACCTTTGGTATCATCCTAAAGGATTCCTTCTTTGAGCATAACACAACATCGATGAACTACTGGGCTTCATAAATTCATCCAACAAATTGCCCTATTTGTGATAGCTAGTATTGTGGACAAAGGGTGCAAAAGTTAAAACCAAAAAAAAAAAATGAATAAGACAAGGTCTGTACCTAAAAGGTGCTTGCAAGTTAGTGGGAAGACAGACACGTACACTAGCAATTACATAGAGCATGATAAAAGCTCTGACAGAGGTGTGTGTAGGGTACCGAGGTGAGGGGTAGACATATAATTCATGTAGGGGGGCATCAACTACTGGCCTGGTCAACAGAAGGGGGTGACTGGTTGTGTTAGCCTAAAATAAAGGCTAGACACTAGAATGACCTTCTCAGTTAGATTATTGTTCTTCATCTTGCATTCAGGCATTGAACAATTATAGTCAACTATGTGCTAATCACCATGCCAGGTCTTATTTAAAGATGAATAAGATTAAATCCCTGCTATCAAGGAGTTCTCAGTGTAGCATGTTGGACAGAAAAATTAACATTTAAAATGCAATATGATAAAGACTGAAGTAGAGCTAGGAGGAAGCTGGAGTTGAAATGTTATGCTGCTTAGAATGTGGAAAGGAAAAAAAGAGGGTAATTTCAATGACTTACCCTCTTCCTCCTTTCCAGTCTGTGAATAGGTTGATTCAAATTCCACTGTGCAGTTTATTTATCATCTGGAATCTCAGCAGTTGAAGGATCCGGAATATATCAAACTTCCTAGGTCTCTGTCTGTATACCCTTTCTAGTTCAGGAAGCAATTAGTTTGAGAGAGACAGAAGTGAGAGTGTAGGAGCAGAATATATATCCTTTTAAAATAATTTAGTAACAACCCTAGGTAAGTGACCAATAATTTATAGAGTCTATTCTTTTTTATAGAGATATTTCCTTGCTGCTCAACCAGCGAGCTTGCCGGGTTTAGAGGATTAATCTTTGACGTAGTAAATATGCTCAAGTTGTAATTCAGTCGCAGGGATAAAGGGACTTAGACTTGTCTTGTATAAGAGAAAAATATTAAATGGATTTGCTGAGGAACCACCATAGCAGTCCTTGTTGGGCTTTCTCATAGCAGAGTCTTAGAACTGCAAGGGACCCTAAAAATGCTCCAATACAATGTATTATTTTACAGATGAGAAGACTAAGACCTGTGGTAGATGAGATGGTGGCAGATCCAAGATCAGAACCCATGTCCCTTGACTCACACTTCTGGGCATATAGTACCACACCATGCTACCACATGTTACATTCAAACTTCTTACCTTATTTGCAAGTCTCCCTTATCAACTTCCTGCCCCTTGGTTCTTTTCTGTCCCTCCCTGCTGTACACATTAGCCAAACCAAGATGCTTCCTGGCTTCCTGTCTATGCTACACATCTTCTGGCTTCTGAAACTTCCCTTAGTATTTTCTCTCCCCAGCCTAGCATGTCCTCACTTTTCCTCTCCCTTCTGTCCCTTTCTTCTTTTCCTTCTTCATCCCAGCTTCATACTTTCTCTTCCAGGAAGCCTTCCTTAAATAACCCCTCTTGTCTCTGAGTGCTTCTTAGCTCTATATATTTTCAGCCCAGTTGTTGGTTTGTACTTGCTGCTTTGTTGTTTAATAAGCATTCTGAAGTCAGTTTATAGGTATTTATGTCCTATCAATTTACTTATACTAGGAGCTTCCTAAGGGCAGGACCTGGAATGCACAGGGGGATCGTATGTTGTTATCTGACTATAGTTAGAACTGGGATTGGATGGTCTGAAAAAGTTAAAAATTACTTTTGTTTTTTTTTTTTGGAGAAAAAAGAAGAAAAAAAGACTGATGTAGGGATGGGTGGATATCATGATCCTGCTTAGAGGCAGGTGGATATTTGAAATGACTTCTTAAAGGTATTCCTGGATTATATAACCCTGTGAACCAACTTGGATATGCCATAGCCTTAACCTGATGCTGTTACATTTTTGTGTCCTGTGTTAAATAATAAGACATCCTACAACTGGTAGGTGATAGGTTGGTGTGTCCATTGCATGTTATGAAGAAAAAGAACAAGCTTGATGGAGGGACCTTCCTATATGGACTGCGTTTTTAGGTGGAGCACCTGGCTGCCCAGCGGATGACCTCAGTTGGAGAGATCTCTACCTTAGGCAGGGGAGGCCCTGAGAGCCATTTTGACCCAAGTTCAAATTCCCTAGAACAAACAAGCTCCTGCTTCAAGCCCCAGTCAAAGAGGCTCCAGTGTGTTTATTGATTCTTGCATGTCCCTGCCCTGGAGAACAAACAACTCAACCTGACTCATTCCCTCTACCAACTGTACTCTGTTCCAATGCTGAGGTTTGCCACAAAGAATCCCTTAGACCCTATGGAAATAAGAGAGCCAAAGGTTATGGTTCTCTGGTCATGTATTTCTATTTCTCCCTCCCATAGAACATTAATCCTCCTTGGAGGTGCAGAAGACTAGCAGTCACTTTGAATCTACTTGGCTTAGGTTCTCTCCATTGCTTGAGACAAATCAGTTTCCTTCACTGATTCATTCTTTCAACAAATATTTACTGAATAACCAAAAAACCTACTGTGTGTAAAGCTCTCCTCTCTCATGATTAAGCTTGCTGACTCTTGCTATGGAGAATGCTGATGTTTCCATCTTTTAATTAAATGGTTTGAGATCTCCTTTTCCATGCACCTTGTTGTGATATCTCTTCCTCCTCTTCCCCACCATTAGGAGGACTTAGTTTCTGAACCCTATCCACCTCCTATCATTAAGCCTTTGCAGGGATCATCTCTACCTTTTGGGGTGCCTACCTCACTTATGATCAAACCCTACCTTATATTTTCCTCCTTACCAAAGGAGACAGCCTTATCCTCATATTTGTGCTCAGCTCATTCCCTCCAATTATTCTGCTTAGAAGGAACCCATCTCAGACTTGCCCCATTATTGAGTTTAGAGGAGTACTGTGTTTCCTAAACTGTGTAATCCTCAGAACACTCATGTCCCACATGATGTTAATAAGGGTTTATTGAAAAAGTATTACGTGATCAGGTAAGTTTAGGAAGCACTGAACTAGACAAAATTAAAATCTTAAAATTCAGGGCTTCTCAGAAACTTTAATATGTTAATATCCATTTTGATTCTCCAAGAGGGGACTATACTACTAATACATTTCCAAATTACTAGACCACAGAAACCCCTTTTAAAGAAAAACCTGGTAACAGTTTTTGAGACATTGGTGTTACACAAAATTCAGTTTGAGAAGTGCTGATGTAGTGTAATGAACATTGGACTAAAAGACAGGAACCCGGAATTGCATTCCTTCCTGCCACTCATTTTTCTAGGTGATTCTTGGCAAGTCAAGTCATCTTTCTGGACATCAGTTCCTTTACAGGGAAAAGGAGGAGGCGCTGAATTAAATTATCCCTAAATTCTCTTCTAGTTCTGACGTTATAGGATTTTGTTCTTATTATGCTGTTTCTTTCTCACTGTTTGTTTCTCCTGTCAGTCTGAGAACTTCTAAGATGGGTATTAAATCTCTTTTGCTCTGTGTATCCGCTTGAAACACCCAAGACAGTGTCCATCCAAGGGTAGGGTAGCAATAGAATGATAATACCCTACAAATTTTGGGCACTGGACAAAGGCATCCACAGGTAGGCCCAATCTCTTAAGAATCAGAAACTTAAAACCTAAGATAGATACATTGACACACCCATAAAGATATGCACATAATGGAATAAAAATTAAACCAACGTGACTAAAGAGAACTGGAATAAATGCATTTTAGACATTACAGGAAAAGAAAGCTATTTGTGGAAAGAAAGCATGATCGTTACATAGTCAGAAGAATGTTTTGAGGGAAAGATCTGAGAAAGCCTCTTGGAAGAGAACATTGATATCAAAAGAGGAAAGAGGATATTCTCTGCTGAGAGGAGGAGGGTGAGGAGAGGCAGAGTACCCCAGTTTATGGGATAAACTACTTAGCTGAAAACTCAAAGATGAGAAGGGAACAAAAGATCCAAAGAGAATGGAAGAAAGTTCATCTGGAAAATATGATGGAATGGACCAGATACTGCCAGTCAATGAGAGTAAAGAGGTTTTTTTTTTTTCCAAATCAATTTTATTGATACATATTAATAAAGCATAAATCCATCCAAAGTGTACAATCAATGGTATTCAGTATAATCACATAGTTGTGCATTCATCACTTCAATCATCTTTAGAGCATTTTCATTATTCCAGTAATGATAATAATAATAATGAAAATAAAAAACCAACCAACCAACCAAACAAAACTCATCACTTCTCAATCTCTCTATGCTTCTCCTTCTGTACACAGCTGCTATTCTGTTTCCTTCTCCCTAGAATATTTGTATTTATATTTTATTTATGCAATATCACCCATATTTGTATTTTACATGAGGTTTCACTATGTTATACAGTCCCAAATATTTTTTAGCTTTCCTTCTAGTAATATACATGTCCTTAGACTTTACCTTTTGACCATTCTCATACCTATATAATAGCCCTGCTAGTCACAAACACCATGATGTGCACTCACTGTTTCCATTCATTTCCAAAGATTTACAAACAACTAAAGAGGAGTTTTATCTAGAGCACCTGGGAAAGTAGATCAACGCACATTTCGCTCCCCGTGATCTTGTGGTGAGGTTGAAATCCCAGAGTGCTTGGGTAAGATGAGCACCTGTGTGCGGGGCTTTGGAGATGGATAGATTCCCTGGTGGGTGGTCTGAACCTTTTGCCTTCTCTTGCATTGGGTGTGATGGACTAGAGCCCTGGAGTAAGTTTATGCCTCTGGGCACCGTCATTTAGAGAAAATAAGAGTGATGAGCTCAGACGTTTATCTTTATAGCTGTTCTGGTTTGATTTATATTCTGTGTGTGTGTGCGTGTGTGTTTTGTGTATCTGTATGCACCTGTCTATGTATATGAATGTGTGTTTATGTGAGTATGCACTTGCACACATATGTGGACATGTGGCTGTGTTTATATGTCTATATGGGTTTGAAAAGTGCTTATATGACTGTCTATGACTGTGTCTATTGTAAAAGGATGAGGCTTAATTTTATGTGTATGTGCATAAAATGTGCGTGTACACTACATAGGAATAGTGGTCTGTTTCATATGCATGAGGTATGTATTCACATATATATTTTTATGTATAAAAGTTTATATAGATTAACATGTCTGTATCTGAGGCTGTATCTATTTGAGTTACTTTCTTAATTTTGCTTTTAGGGTGGGTTGGTTTCATTAATTCAATAAGTATTTGTTGAGGGCCTACTTTGTACATGTCTATATAAATATATGGGTGTGTCTAATTTTGTATGCATATATGGAAAGTTCATATGTACTTATGTATATGTCAATAAGTTTCTGAAATGTATGTGTGCATCCTGATTTTCTCACCTATTTAATTTTAAAATCTTGCCTTCCATATCATTGTAAGCACCCTCAAACCCGTTTTGGAAAAAGCTGGTGGTAACTGACTAGATACATAGTAACTGCATCTAATGTGGGTATGTCCATGTTGAGTAAAAATCATACCCCATTCATTTTCCATTTTGGATCTCCTCCTTAACCTTCGTGCCATCTCACTGTAAGCACTTCTTGTTTCCATCTAGTGTAGAAAAATACCTAACACACTCATTCACCACTGGAATACATAGTCCTTTTTCCCCTGTCCAGTTCAGAAGGAAAGGGTGGGAGATAGTCAACAACTGATAACAGCTCTAGCTATTTGAGAAACTTTTTCTTTATGCCTCTGCTTGGTCTCTTCTATCCTTCAACCAGTTCCCCCAATCCCTCAAAAGAAAGGCACAAGGGTCTTTTCCCCCGGAGAAACCAGAGGAAGAGCAAGAGAGAGTTTGCTCCAAGGGAATCTGTTCGCATTTTATGGGATTTTTCAATAATGTTCCTTCATTAAGATAGCATCTCAGCAGAACGAAGGCAGCCTCTGCTCTTCCTGAGGAGTTGTTTTTTTTTCTTGGGGGTGGTGGTAAGGAGCATTAAATAAATCTGTTTTTTAAAAAAAGTACTTCTGCAGCAAGGAAATGTGTTATTATTGTAATTGTCTAATGCTAATTATACTCATTACTATAATAACCATTTTGTTGTAACAAATGATGTAATCCTCTTTATTTCTGTCGCAGCCAGAGGCGAGTGGTGTGCCTATAGCAAGAGGGGGATTGGGGAGTGTCCATGGCAGGGAGGTGCACTGCAGGGCTAGCGATGGTGTGGAAGCTCGTGCTAGTGAGGGACTTTGCTGCCTAGGGGGTGGGAGAGGTGGGGTAGAAGAGAGCCAGACCGTCTCACTCCCCAGCCTTTCTTCTCTTTGCGAACCTAGGTCCTTTCTTGAAAGTATTGAATCATTCCATCAAACCTTCATTTAGTCATTCAACAAATATTCATTTAGCACATTCCATGTGTTAGAGTAGACCCCAATGATATAAAGTACATACTTTACTTTATGTACATAATTCTTTACTGCCGAGAAATTCATAGTCTGGTGGTAGAGACTGGCATATAAACACTACTTCTAGTGCACTAGGATAAGTGTGAAAGGGATATGTATTTAACGTGTTATGAGATAATCTGTAACAAATGTTCCACAACAATGTAAGGTGTTGGTGGAGGGGTGATGTATGGGAATTCTGCACATTATGCATGATTGTTTTGTAAGCTCACAACTTCTCTAATTTAAAAAAAGTGCTATGAGAACATGAATAGAAGAAGTGATTTCTTCTCTGTATGGAAGGCTGGAAAGCTGGGTCTTTTGGAGGATGACTAGGAATTTGCAACACAGAAAAAGGGAGTTGGTCATTTCAGGGAGAGGGAACTATATTATTAAAGGTATAGAGGCATGATAAAGCCTTTTGGTTGTTGTTAATAATAATAATGAAACAATAAAAACAGCTAATATTACTTCTTACTAGGTACTCTTTTTTTAAAAGATTTATTTATTTATTTATTTATCCCCCCCTTGCTGCTTGTGTTTGCTGTGTCTGCTTATCTCCCCCTTGCTGTGAGGTCTTGCCGCATCAGCCCACCGTGCCGTGCGGGCCGGCCTGCTCTCACAAGGAGGCGATGGTAAACAGGAGCTCTATCGATTGAGCCACACCTGCTTCCCTCAGGTACTCTTCTAAGCACTTTCCATGTATTGATTTATTTAATCTTGACAACAATGCTATGATGTAGGTACTATTATTAAGCCTATTTCACGTATACTAAATGTTTAGCCCATAGTAAATGCTCAAACGTAGCTTAGTGGATAAGCTGACTTAATATCTGGCTGACTTCAAATCCGGCTCTACCACTTACTAGCTGTGTGACCTTAGACAAATTTTCCAACCTCTCTGTGTCTCAGATTCTTCATCTATGAAATGGGGCTAATAATAGTATCTACCTCATAGCATTGTTATGAAGATTAAATGAATCAGGGAAGCAGATGTGGCTCCTGTCTACCATATGAGACAGGATTGGGCTCCTGTCTACCATATAAGAGGTCCCAGGTTCGTTTCCCAGGGCCTCCTGATGAAGGCAAGCTGGCCTGCGCAGAGAGCTGGCACAACAAAAAGAGACAAAGAGGAGAGACAATGAAAGACACAACAAACCAGGAAGCTGAGGTGGCTCAAGCGATTTAGTGCTTCTCTCCCACATCGGAGGTGTCAGGATCAGTTCCTGGTGCTTCCTAAAGAGAAAAAGAGAAGACAAGCAGACACAGAGAGCACACAGCAAATGGACACAGAGAGCAAGACAGGAGCTCAAAAAACAAACAAACAAAAACTAACGGGGGGAATAAATATATAAAATAAATCTTAAAAAAAAAGATTAAATGAATCAATAGATGGAAAGTTCTTAGAACAGTGCCTGATATGGAGTAATATTAGCTATTTTTATTATTGTTCCATTACTACTATTCCTATTTAACAGATGCAAAAACTGAGGCTTAAGTTGAATTACTTGCCCAATTTCACACGTACTGTAAGCAACAGAGTTTGCATTTGAAACCTAGTTCTAAATAGAGCCCCAGTTTTTAATTACTCTTGTAGTTAGGGTATAGGGTGCATGTTAGGGATGGGTAATAATGAGACTGCTACATAGTTTTGGGCCAGAGTCTGAATGGCCACATGTACCGTGAAAGGTTTTTAAACAAGGGAGAAACAAGATCACTTATGTGTTTTGAAAAAACAATTTCAGGAAACTAGGGCTGTATTGACAACCAGCTCTCCCCATCTCAAAGTGAAGCTGAGGGTTCAGCCTCTAAAATGGCTAGTGCTTGCTCTTAATGTAGTCAGCTCAGTAGTTGATAGAGCCAACCTGAGCTGCATAACTGCATTAGAAGGAAATGACCAGATTAGTAAGATCTGTGGAGAGAGCCAAACCAAATTTCCAAGGTCCCATAATTTGTTTGTTTAAATGGGGCACAGTAATAC
>JAQZBX010043283.1:0-21724 GCA_029593785.1 Cabassous unicinctus | reverse complement strand
GTTATATAAATCAGAAAGTGAAAGGAAAAAAGAAAAAGTTAATATCCTCCCATCATCCCTACCCTAAGCAAACTGATGTTCTTCTATTCTGTTGTGTGTACTTCTAGACCTTTCCCATTCTTTTTTTTTTTTTTTTTAATTATTATTGGCTCCATCAAAGTCACTTTGCTGTGGTATAAAGGATGGCAATTAGAATCTCCAAAATTTATTCATTCCACAAATATAAAATTGTACACATACATACTCCACACAAATACACAGTTAGCAATATTCTCGTCAACACTCTTGTCAATTCAGAAAGCCTAACTACTTTTTTCCTGAACCCTCTCTCATTTTCCCCTATTAATAACATTTTTCATTAGTGTGGAAATTTGTTACAATTGATGAACACATATTGAAACATTGCTACTAACCAAGGTCTAGAGTTTATATTATGGTTTACACTTTGCATCATGCAATTTTATAGGCTTTGACAAAATGTATAGTGTCCTGTATCAATCATTGCAATATCATGCAGAACAATTCCAATGCCCTAAAAGTGTCCTGTGTTCCACCTATACTTCCCCCCCTCCCCTAAGAATCTCTGGTAACCGCTATCTTTATATCAATATTACAAGTTCTTCCATTACTACAATAATAATAAGTCTACTTTGGTCCATGGTTGCATTCCCCCCTTATGTTTGTTCATTCCTCTATCTTGAGGATTTTGGGATGGTGATGCCTGCTCTCTTCAGATTGAGAGGGGGCTTAGATCTTATGGGGCAGATAGAAGGAACTGTTTTGCTTGCAGTTGTAGATACTCTTTATTTTATGGGATGGGGGTTGTCCATCATCATCACTTTGTTAGTTGTCCTGGGCAAGTCCACTGAACTGGAGAGTACGGTGTTATCTCAATGGGTGGAGACCCATACAATATTAAATTCCCATCCCAGACAGTCCTGCTATGTTCTCAAATAGAGTGGCAAGAATCTCTAGAGGACATAGGCAGTGCCTAATAAAAGAAATCAGAGCAATATGCCAAGCCCTTGATATTAATGCTTGTACTTATGAACCTTATTCTTGTAAAATTGAAATTTAGCCTAATAATATCTATGGCCTAAGAGTTACCTCCTGAAAACCTACTTGTTACTCAAATGTGGCTGCTCTCTAAGCCAAACTCAGCAAATAAACTCACTACCTTCCCCCCAGCATGGAACATGACTCTGAGGGAAGAGCCTCCCTGGCACTAAGGGATTATTACCAAGTGCCAAGCAGTGATGCATTTGGGAAAAGACCTTGACCAAAAGGGGAAAAAATTAAAGACAAAAGAGTATTTATAGCTAAGATGTTTCAAAGTGAGTCAGGAGGTCATTCCAGAGGTTATGCTTTTGAATGTCTCAGGAGGATCTCACTAGCTGCCACAGTAAACAAATCCTCAAACAGGGGTGCTCCTGAAGGCTCTAGAGACATCTAGACACTATAAGACAAGGCACACAACCCCATGAAATCAGCACCCCATTGGTGGACCTTACCTTGGAATATATGATAACCTATTTCCCCAATGTAACACAGTTAAGACTCATTTATAATTTCCCTACATGATTCTTTACCCCTTTTATTTGAACCTATAATTAGCACTATACCTGTTAAATATATGTCCCAGAGGCTTATATCTTCAGTCTGTTCATATGCCGCTTGAGCCCTGAATCTCAGCAGACTTGTGGCCAATACCTAGTCTAGCCCTTTCCCATTTTATACAAACATATAGACAAATACATGCATATACAAGTTTTTGTTATATCCTTTTAAAAAATGAGATAAAATGGTTATTGCTCTATAAACTTTATTTTTTGGTCATAATAGAACCTTTCTTAGGCTAGAAGATAAAGATATACTTCACTGTTTTTGTGTGCTACAGTTTAATTCATTGTAAAAATATTTTAAAAAATTGATTTACAGAATGCCATGTGATTAAAAAAAAATAACAGTTTATTGAGATATAATTCACCTACCACAAAATTCACCCTTTTAAAGTGTAAAAGTCAGTGTTTCTTTTGTATACTCATGGAGTTGTGCAACCATCACCACTATGTAGTTTTAGAACATTTCATTATCCCCAAAAGAAATCCCATACCCATTAGCAATCCTCCCCATGTCCTCCCTCCCTAGGCCCTGGTAATCACTAAACAATGACTTTCTGTTTGTAAGGATTTGCCTATCCTGGACATTTAACATAAATGAAATAATACAATATGTGACCTTTTTCCGGTTAGTTTCTTTTACTTAGCATAAGCTTTTGAGGTTCGCCATGTTGTAGCCTGTAACAGTACTTCATTACTTTTTATGACTGAATAATATTCCATTGCATGGATGTAACACATTTTGTCTATCCATTTATCAGTTGATGGAAATTTGGGTTGTTTTCACTTTTTGGCTGTGATGAATAATACTGCTCTGAACATTCATGTGCAAGTTTTTGTGTATGTATATTTTCAATTCTCTTGTGTATATACCTAGGAGTAGAAATGCTGGGTTATATAGTAACTCCGTGTTGAACATTTTGAGGAACTGCTAAACTGTTTTCCTAAGTGGCTTTTCCATTTTACAATTCCACCAGCCACATATGAGGGTACCAATTTCTCCACATCCTTGTCAAAACTTGTCATTGTTTGTCTTTTATTTTGGCCACTCTAAAGGACGTGAAGTGGTATCTTGTAGCTTGATTTGCATTTCCTTAGTGACTAATGACACTGAACGTATTTTTATATAATTATTGGCCATATGAATATCTTCTTTAGAGAACTGTTTATTCAAATCTTTGCCTATTTTTTAACTTGTATTACCTTTTTTATTGTTGAGTTGTAAGAGTTCTTTTTATATTCTTTATACAAATCACTTATCAAATATATTATTTCAAATATTTTTTCCCATTCTGGTAGATTGTTTTTATACTTTCTTGAAAGTTTCTTTTGAAGCTCAAATGTTTTCAATTTTGATAAAATTCAATTTATCTAATTTTTATTTTGTTACTTTTGATTTTGATTCATATCTAAGAAACTATTGCTTAGTTTAAGGTGATAAACAAGTTGAGGTAATGGGTGTTGGTGATAGTAGCACAATACTGTGAATGTAATTAATACCACTGAATTGTCCATTTGAAAGTGGTTAATAGGATAAATTTTGAGTTGTATATATGTTACTACAATAAAAAGTTAAACAAAAATCATTGCCTAATCCAAAATCATATTTTACCCCTATGTTTTTTCTGAGATTTATACTTTTATCTCTTATATTTTGGTTGATGTTCTATTTTGAGTTAGATTTTGTGTGTGGTGTGAAGTAGGGACCAAACTTCATTCTTTTGCATGTGTGTATTGTTGAATCATGAGAGTTCTTTATATATATGTATCTGTTCCAGCACCACCATTTGTTTAAAAGAGTCTTCTTTCTTCTTTGAATTTGTCTTGCCACACTTGTCAAATATTAACCATACTTGATTTTATTCCATTGGTCTATATGTCTATCCTTATGCCAGTACCACAATGTCTTTATTACTGTAGCGTTTGAAATTGGGAAGTGTGAGACCTTGAACTTTGTTTTTTGTTTTTTTTTCAAAATAATCTTGGTACCAAGCATTTCCATATGAATCTTATGATCACCTTGTCAATTTCTGCAAAAAAAAAGTAGCTAGAATTTTGATAGGAATCATATGAATCTGTAGATCAATTTGTGGTGTATTGTCATCCTAACAATATTGTCTTCTCATGCAGGAACATTGGATATCTTTCCACTTATTAAGTCTTTAATTTCTTTCAACTATGTTTTGTAGTTTTCTGAGTTGTCTTACACTTCTTTGGTTAAATTTATTCCTAGGTATATTATTCTTTGGGATGCTATTGTAAATAGAAAATTTTTTAAAATTTATTTTCTAATTGTTCATTGCTATTGTATAGAAATACTATTGATTTTTATATATTGATCTTGTATCCTGCAATTTGCTGGACCTGTTTATTAGTTTCAATAGTTTGTGTGTGTGTATGTATGTGTATATGTGTGTGTGTATATGTATTTGCTAGGATTTTCTATTTACAAGATCATGTCATCTGAGAATAGAGATAGTTTTAGTTCCTCCTTTTCAATCTAAATATCTTTAATTCCTTTTTCCTGCCTAATTGTCCTAAAACCTCCTCTACAACATTGTATAGAAGTGGTGAGAACTGACATTCGTGTTTTGTTATTGAGTTCAGAGAGGAAGAATTCAGTCTTTCTCCATTAACCATGACATTAGCTACAGGATTTCATAGCTGTCCTTTGTTAGGTAGAGAAAGTTTCTTTCTATTTCTACCTTGTTATGTGTTTTTATCATAAAAAGTGTTGATGTTTGTAAAATGGGTTTTCTGCATCTATTGTGATGATCATGTGGTTTTTGAACTTTATTAACATGGTGTATTAAATTGATTTTCACATGTTAAATCAACTTTGCATTTCAGGGACACTTGATAATGGTACACAATCCTTTTTATATGTTACTGGATTTGGTTTGCTCGTACTTTGTTGAGGAGTTTTGTGTCTTTATTCATAAGAGGTATTGGTTTGTAGTTTTCTACTTTATGATATCTTTGCTTGATTTTGGTATCAGGATAATACTGGCCTCTTAGAATGAGTTGGAAAGTGTTCCCTCCTATTCTATTTTTGGAAGAGTTTGTAAAGTTTTGGTGTTAATTCTTCTTTCAATGTTTGGTAGATTTCAAAGGCCTGGCTTTTCTTTGTGGGAAGATTTTTTTTTGATTACTAATTTGATTGAGATTTTCTATTTCTTCTTGAGTCCATTACAGTAGTTTTTGTCTTTCTAGGAATTTGTCCATTTCATCTAGGTTATCTAATTTATTGGCATTCAATTGTTCATAGTATTCCCTTATAGTGCTTTTTATTTCTGTAAGGTCAGTAGGGATGTCTCATTTTTAGTCTTGGTTTTAGTAAGTTGAATCTTCTCTCTCTTTTTTTTCTTGTTCATTCTAGCTAAAGGTCTTTCAATTTTGTTGATCTTTTCAAAGAACCAATTTTTGGTTTCACTGATTTTTTTTTTTTTCTCTTGATTTTCTATTCTTTATTTAGACTTCAACTATTGATGGGCATTCCGTCTGCTTCTAATTTCTTGCCATTACAATCAACACCATAATAAATGCCCTTGCTTATATATCCTTGTGTGTGGGTACTTCAAATTTTGCAGGACAGATTCTCAAAGTGGGATTGTTGTACATTATTAATTTTAATAGTTATTGCCAGGTTACTTTCTGAAGGATGTTCTTGAAAATGTAAAATAATGTTCTTCTCATCAGTTCACTACCACTGCCTGGTCATTGGACCTGAAATCCAATCAGTCATCAAGACTGCCTTGGGACCTGAATCTGAGATCATAATATACATGGTCTGTTACTGGTATTGTTCTTCATCTGCTGTGTGATCTTAAGCAAGTTACTTAACTTTCCTGAGTTTTCAATTGTGTTTATTCTTTTCATTTATGCATCAGGTCTGTCCTTATTCTCTCCTTCCCTTCTCTTTTCATTCCTCCTTCTGATCTCCTTCCTTCCTCCCTCCCTCCCTCTTCTCTCTCTCTCTTTCTCTCCCTTCCTTCCTTCCTTCCTCCCTTCCTCCTTCCCTCCCTTCCTTTCTTTTTGTGGGAGATATAATTTCTTCTTTCCTACCACCTGAATCACTTCTCATTTACCCCATGTTATGATGGTAAAGAAAAAAATATTTATATATATACATAAGTATTTTATGAAATTTTTTATTCAAGAAGTTGAAGGCTTACAGAAAAATCATGCTTAAAATACATCATTCCAATGTAGCACCCTATTATTAACTCCTTGCATTGGTGTGGTACATTTAAATAATTGTACTATTAACTATATTCATGGTTTAAGTTAGAGTTCACTGTTTTTGTTGAGCAGTTCTTTGTATTATTTTAAAAAATTTTATTCTGGTAACATATATACAACCTAAAATTTCCTCTTTTAACCACATTCAAGTATATAACTCAGTGCTGTTCATTATGTTCACAATGCTGTGCTACCATCACCATCACCCAATACCAAAAACTTTTTCATCATCACAAATAGAAACGCTGTATATTTTAAGCCTTAAATGCCTATTACCTACCGCCTTCCCATCCTCTGGTAACCTATATTCTAGGTTCTGACACTATTACTTTGCTTATTCTAATTATTTCAAATCTGTGAGATCATACCGTATTTGTTGTTTTGTTTCTGGCTTATTTCACTCAACATGATGTCTTCAAGTTTCATCCATATTGTAGCACATACCAGAACCTCATTTCTTTTTATGGTTGAATAATATTTCATTGTGTGTATATACCATATTTTGTTTATCCATTCATTTGTTGGTGAACCCTTTAGTTGCTTCCATCTTTTGGAATTCGCTATGAACATCATTGTGCAAATATCTGTTTGAGTCCCTCCTGTCAATTCTTTTGGGTGTATACCTAAAAGTGAGATTGCTGAATCATATCATAATTCTATACTGAATTTTCTGAGGCACTGCCAAGCTGTCTTCCACAGTGACTGCACCACTTTACATTCCCTTCAGCAATGAATGAGTGTATTTCTCCACATCCTCTGCAACACTTGTAATTTTCATTTTCTAAAAATATAGTAGCCATCCTAGTGGGTGTGAAATGATATCTAATTGTAGGTTTGATTTTCATTTCCTTAATGGCTAATGGTATTGAGCATCTTTTCATGTGCATTTTGGCCATTTGTACATCTTCGTTAGAGAAAAGTCTATTCAAACCTTTTGCCCATTTTTAATTTGGGGTGTTTTTCTTTTTGTTGTTGAATTAAAGTATTGCTTAATATATTCTGGATAATAAACACTTATCAGATATGTGGTGTCCAGATAGTTTTGCCATTTAGTAGGCTGTTGTTTTACTTTCGTGATAAAGAACTTTGAGATGCAAAGTTTTACATTTTGATGAAGTCCTATTTATCTGTATTTTCTTTTGTTGCATGTGCTTTGGGTGTAAAGTCTAAGAAACTATTGCTTACTACATGGTCCTGAAGATTCTCTTCTATGTTTTATTCTAGGAGTTTTATAGTTCTGGCTCTTATATTAGATTTCTGATACATTTAGAGTTGATTTATGTATACGGTGTGAGGTAGGGGTTCACTTTCATTTTTTTTTGCATTTGGAGATCCAGTTTTCCAAGCAACATTTGTTGAAGAGACTATTATTTCCCAGTAGTGGTCCCAAGGTCTTTGCCACATTGTCAAAAATCAGTTTGGGACTTCTAGGAAGATGGAGGATTAGAGAGGTGGAAGCTCACTTCTTTCCCAGAAAAATTATCTATCGGACAGGCAGAGACTGTCTGGAGGCTTCTCTGGGGTTTAGGACACCAAGGGAAGATGAGACACCACCCAGAAGAGAGAAGGGTGAAGGAAAGGAGTCTCAGCTGGCTGAACAATCCCACGAATAGAGCTGTAAAAAGCAACAGTAGTCCCAAATACCCCCACCTATGGAGCAAATAGCAGTCTGTGTCCCTCCTTCTCCCCTTCTTCCCAAAGAAAGGGGAAAGTGAGGGACACAGCCTACAGCAAATTCAGATTTTGCCAGCATACTTGATCTGTCACACTGGAGGGGTCACACACTTCCAGGCTGGGTGGGGCTGTGACATTGTTTGCACCAAGAGCTGACAGAGAGCCAAAGATAATTTGCCTTCTCAAACACCCTCCCTACTGCCTCAGGCCGGTTGCTGAGGGGGCACAGGGAGGGAGGGTGCAGCTGGCTTAGGGTGGAGAACCGCTTCTGAGTAAGTTTGTTTGTGAGGCTTGGCCAGCCCTTAGGACATTGCTTCTGCACTGCTTGCCTGAGGAATTACACTGAATGCATTTCCCCCCTAGCACCTGGGGTCTGAGCTGAGAGGTCCATCAGAGTGCCATCTGCTGGCCAGACCAGAAAAGTGCATGAAAAAGGAAAAACTATAAATAAAAAAGACAAGCAGGTGCCTTTATTGCCACCCTCTCCAAGGCCCTTGTAAACTGACCTGCACCCCATTACTGGGTCCTTAGTCCTGGTTTGAACAGTTAAACAGGGGCAATCCTAAATATCTAGAACAAGTTGAACCAAGAATCAAAGAACAGTGATAGCACTCAGCTACTTAATAGTAAATCCCAGGGATGGAGGTGGCTTGGGTGGTTGGGTGTGTCTCCCATATGGAGGAACCTGGGTTCAATCCCTGGGACCTCCCAGTAAAAAGAAAAAAATAAAATAAAGAAAAAAAAAAGTACATCCCTAGGCAAGAGAGAGAAACTGAACATCAGAGTAAACTCAGTATCAGAATTAGAAGTCTAGACATCAGCAAATTACAAGCCATATGAAGAAAAAGGAAGATATGACTTAGGCAAAGTCAAAAAAATCAAAGCTCCAGATAAGACACAGGACTTGAAATAGCTAATCAATGAGGTTCATACAAATCTCCTAAATCAAATCATGAAGTTGAAGGACAACATGGCTAAAGAAATAAAAGACATTAAGAAGACATTGGATGAGCATAAAGAAAAATTTGAAATCTTGGATAGAAAAATAACAGAGCTTATGGGAATGACAGACACAATCAGTGATATTGAAAATACAATATAGGCACACAACAGCATTTTGTTGAAATCATGGAAGAAAGAATCAGCAACGGAGAAGAAAGAACAACAGAAATTGAGAAGAAAGAAGAACACAGAGAGAAAAGAATGAAAAAAATTGAGCAGTGCCTCAGGGAGTTGAATGATAACACGAACCACATCAGCAAACATGCTATAAGAGTTCTAGAAAGAGATAAGGGGAGAAAAGGGACAGAATGAGTATTTGCGGAAATAATGGACTAAAAATTTCCCAACTCTCAAGAAAGACATGAATATACATGTCCAGGTAGCACAGCATACTTCAATTAGAATAAATAAAAATAGACCTAATCCAAGACACATAATATTCAGAATGCCAAATGCCAAAGATAAAGAGAAAATTCTGAAAGCAGTAAGGAAAAAGTGAAACATCACATACAAGGGATGTCCAATACGATTTATTGCAGATTTCAAAAACCATGGAGATGAGAAGGTAGTCATATGATATAATTAAGGTACTGAAAGAGAAAAACTGCTAGTCATGAATTCTTTATCCAGCAAAAATGTCCTTCAAATATGATGGTAAGTTTAAAATAGTCACAGATAGACAGAAACTAAGGTAAGTTTTAAACAATAATCCAGCTTTGCAGGAAACACTAAAGGGAGTTCTGCAGCCAGAAATGAAAAGAGATGAGAGAGAGGCGCAGAGGAGAGTGTAGAAGTGAAGACCATCAGAAAGGGTACCCCTCAAAAAGGAAAAAGATGGACAAAAATAAGAGATGACATATGAAAACCAAAGGATAAAATGGCTGAAGTAATGCCTTTACAGTAATAACATTGAATGTTAATGGATTAAATCCCCCAACCAAAACACATAGAATGGATAAGAAAACATGAGCTATTCATATGCTGTCTTAAGGAAACTCACCTTAGACCCAAGGATACAAATACACTAAAGTGAAAGGTTGGTAAAAGATATTTCATGCAAATAGTAACAAAGAGAGCAGGGGTAGTGATACTGGTGTCAGACAAAACAGACTTTAAATGCAAAAAAGTGATGAGATGCAGAAGCCCATTATATATTAATAAAAATGACAATCTACCAGGAAGGAGTAACAGTCATAAATATTTATGCACCTAACCAGAGTCCCCCCAAATACATGAGGTAAAATCTGGCCAAACTGAAAGGAGAAATAGATGGTTCTACAATAGAAGTTGGAGACTTAAACTTGCTATTCACATCACTAAATAGAACATCTAGACAGAAGATCTGCATGGAAACAGAGAACTTGAACAATTTGATAAAGGAGCTGGACTTGACAGACATATACAGAACACTGCATCCCAAATCACCAGGTTATACATTCTTCTCAAGTGCTCATGGCTCTTTCTCCAGGATAGACCACATGTTGGGCCACAACACAGCTCTCAATAAATTTAAGAATATTGAAATTATTCAAAGTACCGTCTCTGATTATAATGGAATGAAGCTGGAAGTCAATAATAGGTGGGAAATGGGAAAATTTGCAAATATGTAGAGGCAAATATGTAGTATTCTCAGTGGATTTATCAAACAATACAATCCTAAACAATCAGTGAGTCAAAGAAGAAATTGGTGAAAACTTAGTAGATATCTTGAGATGAATAAAAATGAGAACACAACTTATCAAAACTTATTTAATAAGTGAAGATAGTGCTGAGAAGGAAACTTATAGCCCTAAATGCCTGTATTAAAAAAGAAGAAAGAGCAAAAGTCAAAGATCTAACTGAACAATTGCAGAAACTAGAAAAAGAAAAGCAAACCAATCCCAAAGCAAGCAGAAAGAATGAAATAATAGAGATTAGATCAGAAATAAATGAAATTGAGAACAAACAAACAGCAAACAAACAAAAAACAAAACACAAAAAACCCCAGAAATTCAGCAAAACCAAAAGCTTGTTTCTTTGATAAAAATAAAATAAAATTGACAAACCCTTAGCAAGACTACCAAAGAAAAAGAGAGAGAAGATGCAAATAAATAAAATTAGGAATGAAAGGGGGACATTACAACTGACCCCACAGAAATAAAAGGGATCATAAGAAGATATTATGAGAAACTGTATGCCAACAAATTAGATGACCTAGATTAATTGGACAAATTCCTAGAAATGCACAAATAACCTACATTGATTCTGCAAAAAATACAGGAGCTCACCAAACCAATCACAAGCAAAGAGACTGAATCAGTCATCAAAAATCTTCCAACAAAGAAAAGTCTAGGACTAGATGGCTTCACAGGTGAATTCTACCTGTGAACATTTTGAGAAGAATTAATAACAATTATTTTTAAACTTTTCCAAAAAATTGAAAAAGAGGGAAAATTGCCCAACACATTTTATGAAGCCAACATTAACCTAATACCAAAGCCAGATAAAGATACTACAAGAAAAGAAAATTACATACCAATCTCTTTATTGAACATAGATGCAAAAATTCTCAACAAAATACTTGCAAATCAAATTCAACAGTATATAAAAAGAATTATACATCACAGTCAAATGGGTTTTATTCCTGGTATGCAAGGGTGGTTGAACATAAGAAAAATCAATTAATGTAATACACCACATTAACAAATTGAAGGGGGAAAAAAAACACATTATTATCTCAATTGATGCACAAAAGGCATTTGACAAAATCCAGAGTCCTTTCTTGATAAAAATATCTCAAAAGGTAAGTGTAGGAAGGAAAGTTCCTCAACATATTAAAGGATATGTATGAAAATCCCACAGCCAACATTGTACTCAAGGGGGACAGATTGAAAGCTTTCCCTCTAAGATCAGGAACAAAACAAAGATGCCCATTGTCACCACTATTATTCAACATTGTTCTAGAAGTTCTAGCTAGAGCAATTAGGCAAGAAAAATAAAAGGCATCCAAATTGGAAAAGAGGAAGTAAAACTCTCACTATTTGCAGATGACATGATCCTATATTTAGAAAATCCCAAAATATCTACAACAAAGCTATTAGAGGTAATAAATGAGCTCATCAAAGTGGCAGGTACAAGATCAGCATGCAAAGATCAGTAGCATTTCTATATGAGCAAACTGAAGAGGAAATTAAGAAAAAAGTTTCATTTACAATAACAACAAAAAGACTCAAATAACAAGGAATCCATTTAATTAAGAATGTAAAAGATCTTTATTCAGAAAACTACAAAACCCTGTTAAAGAAGTCAAAGAAAACCTAAATACATGGAAGGACATTCCATGTTCATAGATTGTAAAACTAAACATTGTGAAGATGTCAATTCTACCCAAATTGATTTGTAAATTCAATGCAATACCAATCAAAATTCTAACAGTCTACTTTACAGAAATAGAAAAGTCAATTACCAAATTTATTTAAAGGGGTCTTGAATAGCCAAAGACACCCTTAAAAAAAGAAGAGCAAAGTCAGAGGATTCACAAGCCTGAATTTGAAGTGTATTATAAAGCTACAGGGATTTAAATAGCATGGTATTGACATAAATATAGACACAACTCTGCAATCAAGTTGAGAGTTCAGAAATTAGACCCTCACTTCTACAATCAACTGAATTTTAATAAGCCTACCAAGTCCACTATTCTGGGAAAGAGCAGTCTGTTCAATAAATGGTGCTGGGAGAACTGGATATCTATAGCCAAAAGAATGAAAGGACCCCTATTTCACTCCCTGTTCAACTCAAAATGAATCAAAGATCTAAACATGAAAGCCAGAACCATAAAACTTTTAGAAGATAATGTAGGGAAACATATACAAGAGCTGGTAGTAGGTGGGGTCTCTTAACCTTATACCCAAAGCATGAGCAACAAAACTAAAAATAGAAAAATGGGAACTCCTCTAAATTAAACACTTCTGTACCTCAAAGGACTTTGTGAAGAGGGTAAAAAGGCAGCCTATGGGAGAGAGAAAACAGGCGTAATACAGTGGTATTTTCTGGACTTGGGAATTGTCCTGAATGACATTGCAACAACAGATACAAGCCATTGTATATCCTGCCATAACCTGTAGAATTGTGTGGGAGAGAGTGTAAGCTACAGTGTAAACTATAATCCATGCTTAGTGGCAATGCTCCAAAATATGTTCATCAATTGCAATGAATGTATCACACTAATGAGTGATGTTGTTAATGTGGGCAAATGTGGGCAGTGTAGGGAGCAGAGCATGTGGGAATCCCTATATTTTTTATGTAACATTTATTCAATCTAAATATCTTTAAAAAAAAAATTTTTTTTAAATGGCAGCTTACTCAATGGGAGAAAATATTTGGAAATCACACATCCAATAGGGATCTAATATCCATGATATATAAAGAGATCCTACAACTCATCAATAAAAAGACAAATGACCCAATTAAAAAATGGGCAAAAGACCTGAACAGACGTTTTTTCTAAAGAAGAAATACATATGGTGGAAAAAAACACATGAAAAAAAAATGCTCACCATCACTGGCTGTTAGGGTAATGCAAACCAAAGCTACAATGAGAGATCATTTCACAGCTAGTATACTGGCCATTATTAGTATAACAAAACTACTAGTGTTGGAGAGGATGTGGAGAGATAGGAATGCTTATTCACTGTTGGTGGGAATGTAGGATAGTACAGCTACTATGGAAGTCTGTTTGGTGGTTCCTAAGGAAGTTAGATATAGATCTACCATGTGACCCATCAATACTGTTATTAGGTATATACTCAGGAGAACTGAGAGCACTGACACGAACAGACATCTGCAAACTCATGTTCATAGTGGCATTATTTACAATTGCCAAAAGATGGAAACAACCCAGATGTCCATCAACTGATGAGTGGATAAATAAACTGTGTTATATATACACGATGGAATATTAATCAGCTGTAAGAAGAAATGAAACTGTGAAGCATATGACAACAAGGATGAACCTGGAGGACATTATGTTGAGAGAAAAAAGCCAGGCACAAAGGGACAAATATTGTATGACTTCACTATTATGAACTAAATATAATGAGCAAACTCATGGAGTTAATAGCTAGAATATAAGTCATCAGAGAAAAGAATGTGGTTAAAGATTGGACAGCTGAGATTTAATCTGTGCAGAATTGATAAAAAATTGTAAGTGTTTGGAATTAAACAAAATGGTGAAAGCACATCATATGATTTGTAATTAGTAGTGTTAATATGGGTATGATAGTGAGGCTTTTTGGGGCTTTTTTTTTTTTGAGCAATGAAAATGCTCTAATAGTGACTGAAGTGATGAATACACAACTCGTTGATTATACCAAATGCCATTGATTGTACACTTTAGATAAATTGTATGGTTTATGAACAAAAAAATAACAGGATGTGTTGGGGGAAAAATGTAAGATACAGGTATGGTTAGTAATAATACATTGATGATACTCTTCCATAATTTGTTACAAATGTTTCAAAAAATGCAAGGTATTTGTGATGAGGTGATGTATTGGAGTGCTGTATGATGTTATGCATATTTGTTTTGTAAGTTCACAACTTTTACTATACACTTATTGTTTATGTATGTTTGTGTATGAATGATATACTTCAATAAAATGTTTTTAAAATGAAAAAAAAAATCAGTTAGCCATAAATATGAAGGTTGATTTCTAAATTCTCCATTCTATTTCATTGGTGTATATGTCTGTCCTTATGCCAGTACCATGTTGTTTTGATTACTATGGCTTGGTAATATGTTTTAAGATTGGGAAGTGTGAGTCCTCCAGTTTCATTCTTCTTTTTCGAGATGGCTTTGGCTATTCAGTGCCCCTTACTATTCTATGTAATTTGAAGACTGGCTTTTCTATTTTTTCAAAGAAGTTTGTTGGAATTTTGATTGGGATTGCATTAATCTGTTCATCGCTTTGGTTAGGATTAACATCTTAATATTTAGTATTCCAATCCATGAACATGGAATGTCCTTCCATTTATTTAGATCTTCTTTAATTTCTTTTAGCAATGTTTTGTAGATTTCTGTGTACAAGTCCTTTACAAACTTGTTTAGATTTCTTCCTAGATACTTGATTCTTTTAGTTTCTATTGTAAATAGAAAAAAAATTTTTTTTCTTGATTTCTTTTTCCAATTGTTCATTGCTAACGTATAGAATCACTCCTGGGTTTGAATGCTAATCTTGTACACCACCACGTTGCTGAATTCATTTATCAGCTCTAGGAGCTTTGCAGTGGATTTTTCAGGATTTTCTGATATAGGATCACAACATATGCAAATAGGGGAAGTTTTACTTCTTCCTTTCCAATTTGGATGCTCTTTATTTCTTTTTCTTGCCTAATTGCTCTGGTTAGAACTACGAGTACAATGTTGAATAACTGGTGATAATGGGCATCCTTGCCTTGTTCCTGATCATAGAGGGAAGCTTTCTACTTCTCCCCATTGAGTACAATGTTGGCTGTGGGATTTTCATATATTACCTTTATCATGTTGAGGAAGTTTCCTTACATTCCTAGTATTCTCAGTGGTTTTATCAAGACAGTGTGCTGTATTTTGTCAAATGCCTTTTTTGTATCAATTGAGATTGTCATGTGTTTTTTTTTTCCTTCATTGTGTTAATATGATATATTACATTAATTGGTGTTCTTATGTTCAACCACCCTTGCATATCTGGGATAAATTCCAGTTGATAATGGTGTATAATTCTTTTAATGAGTAGTTAGATTTGGTTTGCTCATATTTTTTTTTTGAGATTATTGCATCTTTATTCATATGAGATATCAGTCTGTAAATTTCTTTCCTTGTGGTATCTTTATGTGGCTTTGGTATGAGGTTTATATTGGCCTCTGTGGTAGTTTGAGACTCTATGTACCCCAGAAAATCATGTTCTTAAAGCTTGTTCATTTCTGTGGTGTGAACCCATTGTGGGTGGGGCCCTTTGACTAGGTTACTTCAGTTAACAGCCTTTTGATTAGGTTACTTCAGTAAGGTGTGGCCCAGGGTGGGTCTTTATCCTCTTACTGGAGTCCTTTATAAACAGGATGAATCTAAAGAGAAACCCATAGAAGCAGAAGGAAAGCCACAGAACCAAGAAGCTGAAAGCAACAAAACCTGGAAAAGAAGGGAGAGACCAGCAGATACCACCATGTGCCTTGTCATGTGACAGAGGAGTCCAGAATTTCTGGTGGCTGGTCTTTAAGAAGAAAGCATCACCTTGATGGTGCCTTGACTTGGACATTTTCATGGCCTCAGAAATGTAAGCTTGTAAACTAATAAATTCCCATTGTTAAAAGCCTATCCATTTCTGGTATATTGCACTTCAGCAGTCTAGCAGACTAAAAGAACCTCATAGAATGAATTAGGGAGTGTTTCCTCCTCTTCAGTATTTTGGGATATTTTGAGAAGAATTAGTGTTAATTCTTCTTGGAATGTTTGGTAGAATTCACCTGTGAAGCCATTTGGTCCTGGGCTTTTCTTTGTTGGAAGATTTTTGTTTACTGATTCAGTCTCTTCACTGGATATTGGTCTGTTGAGATATTTTATTTCTTCTGGAGTCAGTGTAGGTAGTTTGTGTGCTTCTAGGAATTTATCCATTTCATCTAATTTGTTGGTGTTCATTTGTTCATGGTTTCCTCTTTTAGTCCTTTTTTATTTCAGTGGGGTGGGTAATAATAAATCCTTGTTCATTTCTGATTTTAGTCCTCTCTATTTTTTCTTCATCAGTCTAGCCAAGAGTTGTCAATTTTATTGACCTTTTCACAGAACAAACTTACGGTTTTGTTGATTTCATTGTTTTTTATTCTTGATTTCATTTATCTCCACTGTAATCTTTACTTCCTTCTTTCTGCTTTCTTTGGGTTTAGTTTGCTCTTCTTTTCCTAGTTCTTTCATTTTGAGATTACATCTCTGATTTGATATCTTTCTTCTTTTATAATGTAAGCATTTGGAGCTATAAATTTCCCTCCTAGCATTGCCTTTGATCTATCCCATAAGTTTTAGTGTATTTTTTTTTTATTTTCTTCCACTTTATGATGTTTCCTAATTTCCTTTGTGATTTTCTTTTGGTTGTTTAAGAGCATATTGTTTAATTTCCACTCACTTGTGAGTTTTCCACTTCTTCCTGTTATTGATTTCTAGTTGATTTTATTTTGCTTCAGAGAAGATACATAATATGATTTCAATAATTTTGAACTTATTGAGACTTGTTTCATGACATAAGGTATGGACTATTTAAAAAAAAGTAATAGTAAAAAAAAAAAAAGTATGGTCTATCCTGGAGATTAATCCATGTGCATTTGAAAAGTAAATTCTGTTGTTGTTGCATGAAGTGTTCTATATATGTCTGTTAGGTCTAGTTGGTTTAGAGTATTGCTAAGTCTTTTATTTCCTTTTTGGTCTAATGTCTAGATGTACTATCCATTATTGAAAGTGGTGTAGTAAAGTCTTCTACTGTTTTAGTCTGCTAGCCTCCAAATGGAAATGCCATGAAATAAGTTGTTTTTTACAATGGGGATTAATTAGTTTTCAAGCTTACAGTTCCAAGGCTGAGAAAAATGTCCAAATCAAGGTATCATCAGCCCATTGGTCTCCCTGAAAACTGACTGCCAGCAATCCTTGTTACATGGCAAGGCATTTGGTGATATTTCTCCCTTCTCTTCTGGTTTTTGTTGCTTTCAGCTTCTGGCTTCCATGGTTTTTCCTCTCTCTCTGTATTCATCTCATTTATAAATGACACCAGTAAGATTATTAAGACCCACCCTGGGCCATGCCTTAACTGAAGTAACTTAATCAAAAGGTCCTACTTACAATATGTTTATACCCACAGAAATGGATTAGATTTAAGAACATGATTTTCTGGGGTCCATACAACTTTAAAACATCACATTCTGCCCTCTAGACCCCCAAAAGGCATGTCCTTTCCATATGCAAAATACATTAATTCCCTTACAATATCTCAAAAGCTTTAAATTATTCCAATAATAATATGAAGTATAAAGTCTCATAAAAAATCAGTTACTGGGGTAGTCTGTCCTTGGGAACAATTCCCTTCCAGTTGAGGACCTGTGAAACTTAGAGGACAAGTTATCTGCTTCCAATTTACAATGGAGAGATAGTCATAGGATAAATGTTCCCATTGCCATAGGAGAAATTGGAAGGAAAACAGGAGTCTTGGATCCCAAATCGTTCGAAAACCCTGCAAGGCATTCTCCCTTAGATTTCAAAGTCTAAGAGTTATCTGTGGAACAGTGGTTTGTCCTCTGGGCTTGATGGAGAGGCAGCCCCCACACTTTCTAAATGCTTGTGCAATGACCATTCTCTCCCCAAACACTGGGGTGAAGGCTCCAACATCTTCAGGAATTGGAGTGATGGACAGATTCTAGGCTCCACTCTCGTCAAGCATTTTGGGGTGGTGGCTGGACTCTAAGCTCCACCCTACTCAAGGATTGGGATGGTGCCTGGACTCTAGACTCCACCCTCCTCAAGCATTGGGGTAGTGGCCAGACTCTAGGATCCAACCTTCTCAACCATTGGATGGCAGTCAGACTCTAGGCTCCGCCCTCATCAAACATTGGGATATCATCCAGCTTCTCTTTAATCTCCCAGGCATCTGAGAAATGTGGGGTAGTAACACTTCCCAACCAACGGGGAGGAAGGCCCACCCTCTTTAAGGTATGGGGCATACTCACCCTTTCCACATACAAGAGTGGGTCCACTCTCTTCACCCCAGAACATATCTTAGTACAGACCTCAGTTTCCATGGTCCAGCCTTTGAAGTGATTTTTCCTTCAATCAGTCAATTTTCTGTCCCTTTTAATCTAGGCTGGCAGTGGTTCTGTTTATACAGATCTCACACAAACCTTGTTGGTTTCACATATAGTGCACAGAGGTCTAAGCCATAAGACAAAAGAACCTTCCACAAATCCTTTCTGGATACCTTCATTTCTAATTCAGACGTGCACTGAAATAGTTGACTGGTTCCATGTTCAGTTCAACACCAACATGGAGCACTATCTCTGGGGATTCATTTTCTAGAAGCTCAGAAATTTCCAAATCATTAGTTTCTGGTTTCCTTGTGCCCATTAGTTCAGTTCTCAGCTTATCCCTTCTCACATTTTACTATAAACTGTGAGTAGAAGTCAGACTGCACTTTCCACATTTAGTTTGGAACTATCAGCTAAATAACAAACTCACCACTTTTGAATTCTGCTTTCCATATGTTAGCAGAACACAATTTTTACAAGTTCTCTGCTGTTTTAAAAACAAGGGTACCTTTCTTCCAGTTTGCAGTGACACATTCATCATTTCTAAGGCCTCACTGGAAGTACTTTTAGCATTCATATTTCTACCAATAGTCTCTTCAAAGCAATCTAGACCTTTTCTATCAAGCACCTCACAATTCTTCCAGAATCTACCCTTTACCCATTTATTAAGCCATTCCCATATTTTTGGAATTTGTGATAGCAACATACCACTTTACTGTTACCAAAATCTATTTTAATCTGCTAGGCTGCCAAAATGCAGATACCATGAAATCAGTTGGCTTTTACAATGCGGATTTATTAGTTCACAAGCTTACAATTCTGAGGCTGAGAAAAATGTCCAAATCATGGTATCATCAGGCAATGCTAACTCCCTGAAGACTAGCTGCTGGTCTCCTCTGTCACATGACAAGGCACATGGCTGCATGTGCTGGTCTCTCCCTTCTCTTCCGATTTCATTGCTTTCAGCTTCTGGCTTTCATGGCTTTCTCTTTTTCTCTTCATATTCATCCTGTTTATAAAATACTTTAGTAAGATGATTAAGACCCACCCTGGGCCATGCCTTAGCTGAAATCACCTAATCAAAGGGTCCTACTTACAATAGGTTTACACCCACCAGAATGGATTAACTGTAGAACCAACTGTCTCTCCCTTCAAATCTGTCAGTGTTTGTTTCCCATATTTTTAGGCTCTGTTTTAAAATGCATATGTATTTACAAATGTTATGTCTTCTTTTTGAGTTGACCTCTTTATCGGTATATAATGACTGTCTTTGTCCCTCATAACCATTTTTTATTTAAAGTCTATTTTATCTGATATTAGTATAGCTACCCCAGCTATCTTTTGGTTGCTTTGCATGTTATATTTTTTCCATCCTTTCATTTTCAATCTACTTATATCTTTGAATAAGGTGAGTCTCTTATAAACAGCATATAGTTGATCATGCTTTTTAAAAATCCATTCTGCCAATCTCTGCCTTTTGACTGGAGAGTTTAATCCATTTACATTTAAAGTCACTGTAACAGTTTGAAGCTTGGTGGACCCCAGATCATGTCCTTAGAGCTAATCCATTTCTGTGGGTGTGAACCTATCCTGAACCTTTGATTAGATTATATTCAATTAAGGGCCATTTGATTAAATTACTCCAGTAAGGCATAGCCCAAGGTGCATCTTAATACTCTTAATGGAATACTTATAAACTGGATTCAACAGAGCCACAGAAACATACAGAAATCCCCAGAAGCTGAGAGGAAAAAGTCACAGAAGCTTAGTGAGGAAGCCTCAGAAACCAGGAAGCTGAAAACCACAATACCTGGGGGAGAAGGGAGACCCACTTTGTGCTTTGTCATATGCCTTGTCATATGAGACAGGAATCCAGGACTACCAGCAGCCAGTCCTTGGGGAGAAAAGCATCACCTGGTGAGGCCTTGATTTGGAAATTTTCATGGTCTCAGAACTGTAAGCCTATAAGTTAAATCTCCATTGTAAAAGCCAATCCATTCCAGTATATTGCCTTGGCACTATATCAGTCACTATTGATAATACAGGACTTTTGTTTTTCTTCCATTTTGCTGTTTAGTCTTTATAAGCCTTTTACCTTTTTGCTCCTCAATTCTTCTGCTAATGCCTACTTTCATATTTATTTGATTTTTGTGTGTGTGTATTGTATCATGTGAGTCTCTTCATATTTCTGTTGGGATATATTATTTCATATTTTTTTCCTTATGGTTACCATGAGGTTAAAATTTAACATCTTAAATCTATAACAATCAAATTAGTTTTTTAATACCAACTTGACTTTAATAATAAACACACACACTATTCTTATACACCTCCATTCCCCCACCTTTTTTGTAGTTGTTACAAATTATATCTTTGTTCACTATATGTACAAAACCATAAATTTATCAGTACTTTTTAAGCATTTGCATGTTAGCACCTGTAGGAAGTAAGAAGTAGAGTTACATACTGCAGCAGTTGGGCATTGTTTATGAATTCCAAAAATAGTTATTGCATTATGTTTGTAAACTGGTCTGTCAGAGGTATCACCTTTAATTGATTAAGTTATGATTAGGACTTTGATTGGGCCATGTCAGTAGGGCATTGAGTCCCCACCCACCAAGGGGCAGGGACTCACAGAGAAAAGACTTGGCAAAGGACAGAGTTGGGAGTTTTGAGCTGGAGCCTGGGAAGTGAACACACAGGAGAAGAACACAGAGGAATAGAGATGAATCTTTAGACACGGTAGAAGCCCTGGGGAGAAAGACAGAGCCTTTCACCTGATAGACTAAAGCTGGCCTTGTGGAGACAGCATAGCATCTGAGCCCAGAAAGAAACAGCCCCAGGAAGAGAGAAACCCAAGAAGCCTGAACTCTTGGTAGATGTTGGCAGCCATCTTGCCCCTACACATGGCAATAGACTTTTGTGAGGGAAGTAGCTTATACTTTATGGCCTGGTAACCGTAAGCTTCTTCCCCAAATAAATACCCTCTATAAATGCCAACAGATTTCTGGTATTTTGCATCAGCACCCCTTTGGCAAATACACATTTCAAAAAACACAGTACAATAATACTAGCATTTATATTTACCCAAATAGTTACCTTTATTGGGGGTCTTTTTTTCTTTATGCATAGTGTTTAGTATCTTTTTTTTTTTTAATCTAAAGAACTCCCTTTAGCATTGCTTGTAGGGAAGGTCTAGCGGTGATGAAGTACCTCAGCTTTTGTTTATCTGGGAATTTCTTTAAAATTACTTTTTTTCTTTTATCTGGGAATTTCTTAATTTCCCCTCATTTTCTAAAGAAGTTTCACCAGTTATAAAATTCTTGGTTGGTTATTTTTTCTTTCAGCACTTTCAGTATTTCAACCTATTGGCTTTTTGCCTCCATTCTTTCTTT
>JAQZBX010043282.1:0-21725 GCA_029593785.1 Cabassous unicinctus | reverse complement strand
AAAATGTAGTCTTTTTTTTTAATTGTGGGTAAAAATCAAATTTTTCACAATAAATACCAATATTTGTAAAATTATATATAAATACATATGTATATATGTGCATTTGCTTACATAAATGTTATTATATATATATATATATATATATATATATATTTTTTAAAGGTGCTTAGATTACCTAAATATTACTCAGTAATTACAGGCATTCCCATGTTCCCTACCTCCCACACCTCCCACAACATCCCAAACCAACATCCTTCATCAGTGTGGCATATCACCCGCAATGGATATACACATCCTGGGGCCCTGCCACCAAGCATAGACCACAATTCACACCATAGACCACACTCTCTCCCGCACAGTTCTGCATTGTATATGCTGATGCAAAAAGGCCTACATCCGTCGCCGCAATGCCACTCAGGACAACCCCCAAGTCCGAAAAAGCCCCTGTATTTCAACTGCCCCTCCCCTCCCTGCCCCGAAAACGTCCAGTGGCCACCGGCTCCACCTCACTCTTACAATTTCTTCCATTGCTTGAATCACAATATGCCTACAACAGAACACCAACAAGTCCACTCTAGTCCATAGCTCCTCCCCCAATCCTGAGGAGACTGCCAAACTGTCCTCCAAAATGCCAGGACCATTCTACATTCCCACAAGCAGTGGATAAGGGTTCTCATTCCTCCACATCCTCTCCAAAACTTTATGTCCTCTGATATCTCATTGTGGTTTTGATTTGCATTTCCCTAATAGCTAGTGATGTTGAGCATCTTTTCATGTGTGTTTTATCCATTTGCATGTCTTGTGTGGAGAAGTGTCTATTCAAATCACTTTCACATTTTTAAAATGGGTTGTTTGTCTTGTTATTTTCAAGGTGTAGGATTTCTTTATATATACTATTAGACCCCTATCAGATCCATGGTTACTAAATAGTTTCTCCCATTGAGTAGGGTGCCATTTCACTTTCTTGACAAACTGCTTTGAGGTGAAATTTTTTTTTTTTAAATTAGAGGAGATTCCATTTATCTATTTTCCTTTTGCTGCTTGTGTTTTGAGTGTAAAGTTCAAAAAATCATTTCCTAATACAAGATCCTGTAGATGCCTCCCTACATAATCTTCTAAGTGCTTTATGGGTATGGCTTATATATTTATATCTTTGATTCATCTTGAGTTAATTTTTGTATAATGTGTAGAGTGGTATTCCTCTCTCATTCTTTTGGATATGGTTATCCAGTTCTCCAAGCAACATTTGTTGAACAGGCTATTCTCTCCCATTTGTATGAGCTTGGATGCCTTTTTGAATATCTGGTGGCTGTATTTGTGAGGATCTATATCTGAGCTCTCAATTCAGTTCCATTGCTCAGTATGTCTATTCTTGTGCCAATCTCATGAAATTTTGACCACTGTAGCCTTGTAGTATATTTTAAAGTCAGATTGTGGGAATCTTCTGATTTCACTTTTCTTTTTCACTATAGCTTTGGCTATTCATGGACACTTTCCTTTCCAAATAAATTTCATAGTTAGCTTTGCCAATTTAGCAAAAAATGCTGTGGTGATTTTATTGGTAATGCGTTGAATCTGTAAATCAGTTTGGTACGATAGATATCTTAATGATGTTTAGTCTTCCTATCCATGAACAGGGAATATTCTTCCATTTATTTAGGACTTCTTTGATTTCCTTTGACAGTGTTGTATGGTTTTTTACATTAAATCTTTTACATCCTTATTTAAACTTATTCCTAAGTATTTGATTCTTTTAGTTGCTCTTATAAATAAGAATTTTTTCTTGATTTCCTCCTGAGATTGATCATTATTGGTGTACAGAAATGCTCTTGATTTTTGCACATTGATCTTATAACTTGACACTTTACTGAACTAATTTATAAGTTCTAGATGCTTTGTTGGAGATTTCTCAGGGCTTTCTATGCATAAGATCCTGTCATCTGGAAATAGTGAAATGTTTAATTCTTCCTTTCTAATTTGGATGACTTTGATATCTATTTCTTGCCTAAGTGCTCAAGCAAGTACTTCTAACATAGTGTTAAATAAAAGTGGTGAAATTGAGCATCAATGCCTTGTTCCCAGTCTCAGAGGGAAAGATTTTAGGATTTCATTATTGAATATGATATTAGCTGTGGGGTTTTCATAAAAACACCTTATCATGTCATGGAATTTTCCTTCTTTCCTATCTTTTGCAGTGTTTTTATCAGGAAAGGGTGCTGTATTTAGTCGAATGTTTTTTCTGCATCTGTAGAGAGGATCATGTGATTTTTTTCTTTTGATCTATTTATGCTGTGTATTACACTGATTGATTTTCTTATGATGAATCATCCTTGCATACTAGGGATGAAACCCACTTGGTCATGTTGTATAATTCATTTGATGTGATGTTGAATATGATTATCAATTATGTTGTTGAGGATTTTAGCATCTAGGCTCATTAGATATTGTTCTATAGTTTTCCTCTCTTTTGGCATCTTTGTTTGGCTTTGGTATTAGGGTGATATTGACATCATAGAATGAGTTAGGCAAACTCCCCTTCATTTCTATTTTCAGAAGAGTTTAAGCAGGATTGATGTCAGTTGTTTCCAGAATGTTTGGTAGAATTCACCTGTGAAGCCATCTTGTCCTGTGCTCTTCCAAGTTGGGATGTTATTGGTGACTAATCCTACATCATTACTTGTGATTTGTCAGTTGAGTTCATCAATTTCTTCTTTCATCAATGTAGGTTGCCTGTGTGTTTCTAGGAATTTGTCCATTTCCTCTAAATTATTCATCTTGTTGTCATAAAATTTTTCAAAGTATCCTCTTATGATATGCTTTATTTATTTATTTTTTTTATGATGCTCTTTATTTCAGTTGGGTCTGAGGTGATATCCCCTTACTCATTACTCTATGTATTTCCATCTTCTCTTTTTTCTTTGTTAGTCTACCTAAGGGTTTGTCAATTTTATTAATCTTCACAAAGAACCAGCTTTTGATTCTGTTTATTTTTTGTAGTGTTTTCTTATTTTAAATTTCATTTAGTTCTGCTCTAATATTTGGAATTTCCTACTTTTTATATCCTTTGGGGTTAGTTTGTTGTTCTTTTTTTAATTCCTCCATGTGTATAATCATGTCTTTGATTTTAGCTCTTTCTTCTTTTTAAATGTAAGCATTTTGACTATGAATTTCCCTCTCAGCTCTGCTTTTGCTGAATACCATTGATTTTGATACATTGTGTTTTCATCTTCTTTCATTTCAAGGTAATTACTGATTTATTTTGCAATTTCCTCCTTGACCCACTGATTGTCTAAGAATGTATTGCTTAACTTCCATGTCTTCATGCCTAATCTGCTTCTCTGCCCCATACTGATTACTGGCTTCATTCCATTTTGGTCACAGAAATTACATTGCATAATTTCAATCTGTCAGAATACGTTTACAGTTGTTTTGTGGCCTAGCATGTGGTCTATCCTGGGGAATGAGCCACATGCACATGAGAAGAATGCATATCCCATTTTATTTTGGTGTAATGTTCTTTAAAAATCTATTAAATTCAGATTTTATAATATATTATTCAAGGTCTCTGCTTCTTTACTCATCCTCTGTCGAGATGTTCTATCTAATGATGGTAATGGGGTATTAAAGTCTCCCATAATAATTGCAAAAGCATCTATTTCTCCATTTAGTTTTTCCAATGTTTGCTTCATGTATTTTGAGGTACCCTGGTTTGATGCATAAATGTTTATGATTGTTTTTTCTTCTTCAGAGATTACTGCCTTTATTAATATATTGGACTTTTCTTTATGTCTTAAATAGTTTTGCATTTAAAGATTCTTTTGTCCAATATTAGTATAGTTATTCCCACCCTTTTCTTCATTTTTGTTTGCATGTAATTTTTTTCCAACCATACACTTTCAGCCTCCTTATGACCCTGGGTCTAAGGTGGGTTTCTTGTAGACAGAATATAGATGGGTCATATTTCCTTATCCATTCTGCCAATCTGTGTCTCTTGATGGGAGAGTTTAATCCATTAACATTCAATGTTATTAATGTCAAGTTATTATTTACAGTAGCCATATTTTCTTTAGACTTATATATGCCATTTACTGTTTTTGTCTTTTTATCTTTTTAATTATTCTTACACTCTCTTCCAACTGTATGTCCTGTGTTTTCTTTTCAACCTGCAGAACTCCCTTTAATATTTCTTGAAGGATAAGTTTCTTATTGACAAACTCTTAATTTCTGTTTATCTGTGAATGTTTTGAACTCTCCCTCAGTTTTCAATGTAGCTTTGCTCATAGAAAATTTTTGGCTGCAAGATTTTTCTTTGAGCACCTTAACTATGACAAAGCACTGCCTTCTTGCCTCCATGGTTTCAGAAGAGTAATCAGTTCTTAATCTGATAGAGCTTACCTTGCATTTGATGGATTTCTTTTCTCTTGCTTCTTTCAGTATTCTGTCTTTGTCTTGACCTTTGCACAATTTGACAAGTATATATCTTGGAGTAGGACTTTTAGGATTTATACTGTTTTGTATGTGCTGTGCTTCCTGGACATGTATGTCCATGTCTCTCAAGAGAGTAGGGAAATTTTCAGCCATTTTTTCCTCCAATTCTTCTTTTGACCCCTTTCCCTTCTCTTCTTCTTCTGTGATACTGATAATGCATGTGTTCATGCATTTTGTGTTGCCATTCAAGTCACTAAATCCCTGCTGGATTTTTTCTATCTTTTTATTTATCTGTTCTACTATCTGTCTGATTTCAGCTGTACTGTCTTCTGTATCACTGATTCTTTCCTCAACCTGTTCAAATTTGCTATTATTTGCTTGCAGTGAATTTTTGATTTCTTGCATTGTGCCATTCATCACCATCTGGTCTGTTATCTTTTCATGTATGTTTACAATTTCTACACTATGTTGCTCCAGTTTCCTTTTAATATCCTTTATCTCTTCTTCATTTCATTAAGTTGATTCCTGATATTTGATTGGAAATCCTTGATTAGTTATTCCATATTCTGCATCTCCTCTTGTTTCTTAATTTGTTCATTAGCCTGGACCATGTCATCCATTTTTTTAGTATAACTTGTAGTTTTTTCTTGGTGTCTAGGTCTCTATTTATTTTGATGTGCTTATTTTGGTGGTTAGCTTCTTGGTCTACTGTAGGGCTTTATTTTGTTGCTTTTGTGTGTGTGGTAAGTTTACTTCTTGATACTTCATTCCTGTTATTATATATACTTGGAGTCATCTCCATTGCCTTGGAATAAAAATATTGGGACCAGAGAAAAGGAAAGAGGTATGAAGAGAAAAATAAGAATATTAACAATAATAGAAAAGGTAGAAGAGGAACTGTGCAAGAAGTAGGTAAATAAGTAATACAAGTAAAAAATCATTAAAAATACAAAGAATTCTAGATATAGGATCATCAGGGAATAGTGAAATATTCACTTCTTATTTTCGTATTTGTGTGCCTTTTATATCTTTACCTAGTCTAATTTTTCTAGCTAGAACCTTTAGGACAGCATTGAATAAATCTGGTGAAAGTAGGTATCCTTGCCTTGTTCTTGATCTCAGTGGGAAAGATTTCAATATTTCATCATTGAGTACACTGCTACCTGTATGTTTTTCATATATGAACTTTACCTTTTTGAGAATGGTTCTTTCTATTTCTATCTTTTGGAGTGTTTTTATCAAGAAAAGGTGTTGTATTTTGACAAATGCATTTTCTGCAGCAATTGAGAGAATCTTATGATTTTTCTTCTTCAATTTATCAATTTAGTTTATTACACCGATATTCTTTATACCTACATTAACATCCACATGATTGTGATGTATAATTATTTTAGTGTGCTTTTGGTTTCTGTTTGCAGGTATTTTGATGAGAATTTTTGCCTGTGAATTCATTAGAGATATTGCTAATTAAATTTTTTGGTAGTATCTTTATTTGGTTTTAGTATTAGGACAATGTTGGCTTCAAAAATCAGTTTGGTAACATTCTTTCCCAGTCAATTTTTTGGAAGAGCTTCAACAAAATGAGTGTTACATCATCTTTAAGTGATTTGAAGAATTCACCTGTGAAGCCATCTGGTCTTGGGCTTTTCATCTTTTGGAGGGCTTGATGACTGTTTCAATCTCTTCACTAGTGGTTGTTTTCTTGATATTTTCTATATCTTCTAGGGTCAGTATAGTTGGTTTGAGTGTTTCTAGAAATTTGTCCATATTCTCCACTTTCTCTAATTTTGTCATCCAGTTTTTCATAGTATACTTTTATGATCTTTCTTATTTCTGTCAGATCAGTGGGTAATATCCAACCTCTCATTTCTGATTTTATTTTATTTATTTCCCTCCTCTCTCTTTTTCCCTTTTTCAGCCTAGCTAAGTGTTTGCTGATATTTTTGATCTTCTCAAAGAATCAACTCTTAGTTTTGTTGATACTCTCAATTGTTCTGTGTACGTGTGTGTGTGTGTGTGTGTGTGTGTGTGTGTGCAAGTTTTCATTAATTTCTGCTATGATCTTTCTTTCCTTCATCTTGGTTTGGGATTAGTTGGTGGTTCTTTTTCTAGTTCCTCCAAGTGCGCATTTAGATCAATTTTAGTCTTTCTTCTTTTTTAATGTATGTATTGAGGGTTATAATTTTCCATCCCAGCACTGTCTTTGCAGTGTCCCATAGATTTTGATATGTTGTGTTCTTATTTTCATTCGTCCCAAGATATTTGTCGAATTTTCTTGAAATTTCTTCTATGGTCCACTGATTGATTAAGAGTGTGTTGTTTAATCTCCATATATTTATGGATTTTCCATTTGACCACCAATTATTATTTTCCAGCTTCATTCCACTATACTCAGATAAACTGTTCTCTATAATTTCAATGTTTTTAAATTTATTGAGATTTGTCTTGTGACCCAACATATAGTCTGTCTTGCCAAAGGATCCATGAACAGTTACAGACTATATATCCTGCTGTTTGGAGGTGAAATATTTTGTATATATCTATTAGGTTTAGTCCATTTGTCATATTATTTGATTTCTCTGTATCTTTGTTAATAGTGTAAATGCACTATTTCATTCATTTTCTCCTTTGGTTGACTGTTGTCATGTTCTATTGTCTGTCTTCTTACTCTTTAGATTACCCTTCCTAATAATCTTCATTTCTACACTCTTCTCCAAATCTCTTGCCTTAGTTTTTTCTTTCACCATTCTCTTTAGTATTTCTTGTAATTCTGATCTTTTGGTAATGCATTCTATCAGATTTGATTGTCTGTGAAGACTTAGAATCCACCCTCATTTTTGAAGGACAGTTTTGCTGGATACAGAATTTTTGGCTGGCAGTTTTACTCTTTCAGTAACTTAAATACATTATACCACAATCTTCTCTCCTTTGTGCTTTCTGATAAGAAGTCAGCATTTAATCCTATCGATTTTCCCTTCTATGTGATGCTTTTCTTTCCTCTCACTGGTTTCATAATCCTCTCTTTTTCTCTGATATTTATCATTCTGAATAGTAAATGTCTCAGGGTAGGTTTTTAGATTTATTTTGCTTGACATGCATCAACCTTCTTGGTGTCTTTCATAAGGCTTGGGAAATTTTCATTTATTCATTCCTCAAATACATTTATGACCCTTTTCCACTCTATTCTCATTCTGGGACACCAATAACGCAAATGTTTTTTCATTTCCAACTGTCATTCAATTCCTTGAGACTCTGTTCCATTTTTTTCCATTCTCTATTCTATCTTTTCTCCTGTCTTTTCCAGTACAGATGTCTGTCTTCAAAATCACTAATTCTCTCTTCATTCAATTCAAATCAGCTCTTATGTGGTTCTAAAGTATTTTTAATTTCATCTAACATATCTTTTATTCCCATCAGATCTGTTAATGTATTTTGCAGGCTTTCAAATTGTTCTTTATTCTCGCCAAGGGTCTTCTTAATATCCTTTATTTCTTTAGTCATGTTTTTTAAATATTCTTTGAAGTGATTTAGGTGAATTGTGTGATTATCATTGATTGCCTTAAATCTTGTATCTCTTCAGGATATTTGGTTTGGTCCTTTGTCAAGCCATCTCTTCCTGTCTCCTAGTATGGCTTATAATTTTTTGCTGATATCTGGGAATCTGAATTGGTGAACTTCTTCTGATGGCCAATTTATGTCTCTTTCCTATCTTTTTTATTCAGAGCTCTTCTTTGATATTTGGTTCAACTTATTATAATTTTTTTAGATTGCCTGGCTTAAGTTATCAAAATCGGGCCAGAATTGTCTTGGTTTTGGAGATGCACAAAATAACAGAAGGAATATTGAATTCCTATCCTGGAGAGTGATGCTACATTTTCTCATAGGACAGCAAGAATCCTCTGAGTGCAAGGGCAGTGCCTAGTGAAGCAAGACAGATCATTACACCAGGCCCTTGACATTGATTATTGTACTTATGAAACTTTTCTTGTGATATTAAAAGTTAGCCTAGTATTATATATTGCCTAAGTGTTATGTTCTGGATGTCTCCTTGTTGCTCAAATATAGCCTCTTCCTAAAAAATCTCTGCATGTAAATGCACTAAATTCCCTGTGGAATGGGACACACTCCCTGGGGTGAGCCTCTCTGGCACCAAGGGATTATTACAAGTGCTGACTAGCAATGCATCTGAAAGAAGACTATGACCAAAAGCAGAAATGGTAATTACAACTGAGTTTTTTAGGCTAAGATGTTTTAAATTAAGTTGAGAGGTCATTTCAGAGGTTATACTTATGCACATCTCAGCAGGATCTCATTGACTGCCACAATGAACAATGTCTCAATAGCAAGGTTCCTAAGCACTCTAGAGACATCCAGACACTATAAGCAGGGCATATACTTCATGAGTTTGGCTCCCTGTCTGTAAGCCTTACTTTGGAATTTATAATCCCAAATGTAACATTTAGACTCGTTTATAGTTTCCTTACACATGGCTCTACTAAATCCTTTTATTAGAACCTATAATGAGCACTGTACTTGAAAAATATATGTTCCAGAGTCTTAAATCTTTGGTCCTTCCTTGTGTGAGTTGAGCCGTGAAAATCAGTTGAGTTGCAAATCCTACTCTCCAATTCATTGGATTCACCCGGGACAACTAACAAAGAGATGATGATGGACAGCATCCATCCCAAGGAAGAGAAGGTGTCTGCAACTTCAAGCAAGATAGTTCCATCTACCTGCCCCCTGGCATCTAAACCCCCTCTCAGTTAGAAGAAAAGTGGGCTTCACCATCCCAAAGTCATCAAGGTTGTGAAAGAGCAATGGAGTAAATTAGACTTGTTATTATTGTACTATAAACATTATTAGTCTAACAATGGAAAAAGTTTTATCATTGATGTTAATGTAGTGGCCACCAGAGGTTCTGAGGGGAGGGAGAAGAAAGAATAGGTGCAATATGGGGACTTATTTGGGACATTGGAATTGTCTTGCAAGACATTGCAATGATGAGTACAGTCCATTAAATATTTTTTCATTTCATACAAATGCGTGTGGGTCAGAGTATAACCTATATTGCAAATGATAGTCCATGGTAGGTAGAATTGCTTCAATATGTGTTCATTGATTTTAACTAATGTACAACACTAATGAAGGATGTTGTTAATGTGGGAAAATTTGGAAGGGGGTGGGAGTGGGGCATATGAGAATATCCTGTGTTTTCTATGTAGCATTTTTGAATTCTAAAGCTAATTTAAAATTAAAAAAATGATTTAAAAAATCTGGCCAGGGACTCATTAATGGGGCAGTTTTTTTCCAAGAGTTAAGGATACAGAGAATACTGAGAACAGTTTTTGTCCATGTAATTTCCAGACTGGTCCACAGGTGGCACTCATCAGTGCACCTTTCCTTGGAGGTATTTCAGTCTTGGCTGTGATTTGTTTCTGCATTGAATCTCCAGAGCATAGATTCAAAGCTGGCTCTGTGGGCCAAATTCACTAAAGAAAATCCCCTCTGACTCCCACTGCCTTCTTCCTTGAAACATCTGGCAGGGAAGAAGATACCTTTTCCCCACCCAGTTGGCTGCAGTGAACCAGGTGTTTTACCCCAGCTTAATATCTTAGGGTGGGGTCGAGGAGCCCTTCTCGGCCAATGTGGGGGCTCGTTACCTTATGTTTTTTGCCTCCACTTTTTCGGTCTCTCTTTCCCTTTCCCTCCCTCTCTTGGGAGTTGTGTAGCCCTGTCTTGGTCTGTTGAACCCCAAAGCAGGTTTCTTGTATAGCTTTTGGCTCTTTTTCCTTTGTTTTTATGAGAGAATTTAGCTCTGACTGTTAGTCCACTACCATCTTCACATAATCCCTTTGATGGCGATTTTACCATATTCTCCAGCACCAAGAAACAGCAGCTTCATTTTTTTGTCTGCTTTCTACCAGTACTATTGCAATTGTGGTTGATCATCTTCTCCATTCCATTGCTGCCCTGTTCTCAGCGCTCAACCTGCAGCCCCTGGTGGTGGCAGGAGAGGGGGTTGAACAGGGCACACTGACACACCACAGCAACTGCATCTCCAGCAGCAGAGACAGCATCTGCTTCTGGGTGGCAGCCCTCTCTGTCTGCTCCTGGAGCTCCCCAAGTTCATTTTTGAAGTCTTTTTCTAGTATGTCCAAAGTCCGGTCTTGTTTGCTTATGTTTTCTGAATATTTATCTTGTCCCTGTTGATAGGTTACATTTCCTATTTCTTTGTTTTGTGTTCATGTTTTGCACACTGAATATTTTAATATTTTATCATGTTAACTCTGGGATTTATTTTCTGAGATGTCTGTTCCTACAGTTTGTATTCATCTAGTGATATGATGGGGATTTCCTTAAGTATCAGTAAATAACAAAAACAAGAAAACCACTGCAAACAGCTCCTTTCACAGTCTTTTAAGATTGGTTCTACATGGCTTGTGTTTTCCTTCACAGCTAACCCTTCTTAACAAGAAGATCGACCTGAGGTGCTTGGAAAGCACAGGGTTCTCTGCATCTTTTCTTCTTTATCTTATCTTAATATCAGAGTTTGTGTGTTTCTTGTCTTGGGCTTGCACTTGCTTTTGGCCTTATACTCCCCCATTTATAGGAATTTGAATTCCTGTTGCCTTCTGCTGGGAGTTCTATTTTATGACTCCGTGCATATAATCCTTTGCTCCAGTTTTCTATGACTTAATTATTTCCTACAGTGTTTTAGATGATTCTCTGCCTGTAGGATAATTTCTGTTTGCTGAGACAAGTTTCCTGATTCAGTAGATCAGGCTTCCCTCTCATAGATTGGCAGTGGAATACAGGTATCCCATTATGCTCATAGAGGATACTCTGCTCCTTCTGGAACAGGGCCATAGGTCCACCAAGGGAGTGCAGGCTGACTTCAAACCCTGCTGGCAATGTGGTTGGGGAGAGATTTTAGCAAGGAGTTTCATCTACTGTTTTTCCAGCCACATTTCATTGACTCCTCATTTGCTTAGATACTGCAACTTTTTAACTGTTTTCTAGAATTTTGAGGAAGGTGTTTCTTTCAGTTTTTGCTTGTTGTTCAAAGACTTGAGAAAGAATGTCATCCTCAAGTATGTACACTGCCATCTTGGTTGACCAGATGTCCAAAGTAGGTGAGTTTTGAAATCTTTCTTTCATGTCAACTTTATAAAAGGATTGGTGAGTAGAAATATAGAAAGGATATATAAATAGAATTATATTTGAAAAATCTGTGCTGAGAGTCTCATTATCCCCAAGAGGGAGAGGAGGACATCCATGGGACTCCTTTGAGAACTTGATCCTTTGGCTACTATTAGCCGATAAGGTGGGCTGGAAGAGTAAATGTGAGTTGTTTATACCCCGTGATAGCCTTGAACTTCAAGGATTTCCCCAGGCAAAATGTGAAAAAAAAGTTGTGAAGTCTGCTTAAATTTCTTCCCAGGCAAGGGAAAGGACTATTTCCATTGAATGAATATTGAGGGATAGTGGTAGCCAAAATAATTTGCTTTAATGATTTTATCAATATTCTTGTTACCAATATATTCTAAATCCAAGTGTTATTAAAAGTATAAGAGCTAATACTATACTTTTATTTTTCATGTTAAAATATTATGTATGTGCTTGAAGAATGTGATTCACTATCATTCAAGTAGATTGTGTCTTCAATATTTGAGGGATTTTAAATTTTACACGAGATTCCAAAGGTAAGAAGCTTGATACACTGAAGCTTGTGGGAGACTTAATTTGGCTTACTGTAAGGAACAACTTTCAAAGGTTAGAAAAGTCCAAAATGAAAAGTGACTGCCTGAGAGGTAGTTGGCTTCTCATCCCAGAGACTTTATTTTTTACTTTTTAATTTTTTTCATTTGATGTAAATTTTTATTCTGTCTTCCCAGAGAAGTTAAAAGAATCCATCTACAAAGTGAATTATAAGCAGACAGCATGAGCAAAGACACTCTATTTAACAGTTTCAATAAATACTCATCTATTCAATAAATAATTATTGAACACTTACTATTGATCAGATAGTTCTTAAGAACTCATATATGATTACTCACTTTTAATAGTGTCTTATTTCTATTTCTCCTATATTGATTAATTGTAACTTTCCCATCTTATTTGCCCTCTTCTTCTCAAAGTTATATTTCTTTTTTATGGACTTCAACTTTGGATTGGAGTAGAACTCACCAGAATTCAAAAAGGATGACTTTATAGCAGGTACACTGATAAAACATTTATGCTCTCAAGGAGTTTCTAAACAGTAATAGTAACTTTTTTCTCAAATAGGAAATGGTGGCTGAGAGTCAATGAAAACCATGAAGACTGTAGATATTCAGGTATAGCCTTTGGGTTCAAAGAAAGGACAGGTCTTGGATAGCAGGCTCTTCTCAGTAAGAGAAGAAGTTCCTATTTAGGGAACTAAAATGGAAAGGGCTGTTGAACAGTTGCAGCTGTCAACTGTAAAGAGAACTCTATGATGGTTTGAAGCTGTATGGACCCCAGAAAATAATGTTCCTGAAGGTAATCCATTCCTGTGGGTATAAACTTAATGTAAGAGGGCCCTTTTATTAGGCTACTTCATTTAAAGGCATGGCTCAGGGTGAGTTTTAATCTTCTTACTGGAGTCTTTTGTAAGAAAATGTAATTCAGAGAGAGAAGAGAGAAAGCCATGGAAGCCAGAAGCTGAAAACAATGAAACCCAGAAGAAAAGGCAGAGATAAGCAGGTGATGCCATGTGCCTTGCCATGTGACAGAGGAGTCCAGGATCACTGGCAGCTGGTCTTTAGGGAGAAATCATCAACTGATGATGCCTTCATTTGGACATTTTTCTCAGTCTAGAAACTGTAAGCTTATAAGTTAATAAATCCCCACTGTAAAAGCCAATGCATTTCTGGTATATTTCTTTTGGCAGCCTAGCAGACTAAAACAGACATCATGAATGGCAATTTTAAAATTATTTTTAACAGTTTTCCCATACTCTTTACTGATTGGTGAATATTAAGAATATATTCTGCCTATTTATTGCCATTTTGAGAGGTAAGTGTAGGTTAGGCTCAGGAAATTGCTCTTATTATTTTAGCCACATTATTGCATTTGGTTTGTAGAATCTAGCAGGAAAAGAAAGTCAGTCATACACACTTGAGTGAAGAATAATTATTCTACATATGTGAAAGTGATTCAAGCAAAGAGTGGCTGACAGAAGAAAAAATCCAAAAGTCACATATGAGATCTGATTTTGGTTCTCACAGAGCAGTTTGGTTGAATTAACTAGCCTATAAATAATAATTATAAAATATAGACTAATATGTATTTGAAAAATAATAACATTTGAAAACATTAGAGGACAAACATGGAGAAACTGGAGTGATATTTGAGAACTGGTAGTCTTAGGTCTGAAAGAATTACTTCTGCCCCACTCCACAATTTGTATACAGCTCCAGCAGCAGAAAATTGCTGCCTTATTGGCATGAGGTGTCAGAGGCTAGACTTCAGGCTGGCAGATAAAAGCAAAGTTAGGGGAGGGGAAGAAGCCACCAAGCATGTGAACTCCCTGATCTGCATGTAAAAATCACCCTAATCCTTGGCTGACTGATAAATGCTACCTTCAAGGGAAAGACTCTTGGGGAAGAGGGTTATGTCAAAAAAGCAGCAGCTGGGAACTAAAAGGAATAAGTGAAGATATCAGTTGTCATCTACCATAGGGGAAACAGAGTTTGGATTTTGACTTTCCCCAAATTAACTACCTTCTAGACCCAAATTCACTATACAAAAGATTATAAAATAATATAAATCTTTACAAATAAGTCTATCATTCATAATGTTCAGAATGCAATCAAAAATCACTTGACATGCTAAGAACTAGGAACATGTTACCCAGAATTAAGAAAAAAAAAGTCAATGGGAAACTAGAACCTGTCCTTGGGATGACCCAGAAAATAACTTGAACGTGATTGTTATGAGTATGCTCAGAGACTTAAAGAAGTTGTACACACAATAAGTAAACGGGTGAGTAATCCAGCAGAGAAATAGAAACTGCAAAGGAAGAAGTACCAAATCCAAATTCTAAAGCTGAAAAATGCAATCACTGAAATGAAAATTTTCCTGGAAGAATTTTACAGTAGTAAAGATACTAGTAGGAGATACTAGTGGACTTGAAGGCAAATAGAAGGTGAGCAGGCCGTATAAGCACAGGATCCACCAGGAGCAGGGATCCATTCAGCAGGTGTTAGACGAGGTCAGGGATCCCGGATGACTAGCACTCTCAAGGTGTGGCCGGGTACGGATTGGGCTGTCCAGCTGTCCTGCTCTTTATCGGGGTGTGCCTTCTTGACCCTGGAATGATGGATCCAAGGGATGATGCCTGCAAATTCTCTAATAGCAATATGCACCAGAGACTTGATGTTCACATCCTTTTATCCAGTCATTCCAATTCAAGGAATCTGTCCTAGGGAATAAACTGACTGGCTTTGGGGAACTGCTTCTGCAGCCCAGCCACCGATATGCTGCTGGAGAATGCCAGGGCGCTGCAGGAAGGAGGCCGCTTTGCAGCTGGGCTTGAGGCTGCTCTCTTTTCCTCTTATGCCAGCAAAGATGGAATACGTTCCAGAGACTTTAAATAGTAGCTGTGAAACCACCACGGATCCTGGTGCAGAGGCCTGTGAATTAAGTAAAGACCTCAGATGTTGCTTCCAAATCTAATATATTGCCCTAAATTTTCTAGCCTTTCCATCTTATCTTCTTCTTAAGAATACAGGGCTGCATATAAAGACAGTGGTTACCAGAGGTTCTGAGGGGAGGGTTAAGGAAGAAAAGGTGGAATATAGAGCATTTTAGGGCATTGAAATACTTCTGCATGATATTGCAATGATGGATACAGGCCATTAAACACTTGGTTAAAACCTATAAAATTGTACAGTGCAAAGGGTAAACCATGGTTAGTAGCAGTACATCAGCATTTTTTCAATTGTAATGAACATGCTACAGAAATGTAAGGCATTATTAATAGGGGAAAATGTGAAAGGAGGAGGGGGTGTTGTAATGGGAATCCCCTATATTTTCATGATACCTTTTTCTGTAATCTAAAAATTGTTTAAAACTAAAGTATAATTTTTTAAAACTTAAAGATAAAACATAGAGCTGCAAACAAAAAGCCTATAATACAGATGGGTGCTGTGCAAAAGGGGGCTGGTTAGGTGGAGAAGATGCAAACTAGAGGCTCCATGCTCCTTCAAGGGGGAGCAGCTAATCTCATTTCTCACTGGTTTATCTTAATGTAATTTGGGGTCCAATTTTCACATATCTTTTGGAATTGCAGGAAAAAACTCAGCTCTTGGATTATGGTCCTCACCAGTCTCCTCTGCTGAATAAGGGAAACATAAGCAGTCATGGGTTCTTCAGGTAAGGAGTTCCAATTCCTCCACCCCACAGATGAACTTGGGACCAAAGAGAAATGTATGTCCTTGGACAGCTTTAGATGACACCACTCTCAATTAGGGCTCACATCATCTTTGTAACCAATAGAATTAAGGGAGGTAAATGCAAGAGTTCTTTTCTGGAGCTATGGTGTGAGTACTGACTGAGCGAGCTATTCTAACTTCACAGTCAGAATCCAAAACCTCTAAAAATATTCCATTATTAGCTCTGGGTTTCATTGTGTAGAGTCCACTGTTTGAAGAAATAAACATGTCATGTTCATGAAAGATTTCATGCAGAAAACATTGCATAACTGATTGAGTCCCTTTTTCTCCACAACCTACCCTCCCATTCAGCCTTTTCATTTATGCACATCATTATTGTCAACTGCACCTCTTACTCTTCAATTGCAAAAATTAGTGAAATAATTGAATAATTACTGGAATTTCAATTATTTTATGTAAAGTGTGAGGGTGGCTTAAAATAATTTTGAGCATCCCTTCCCAAACTCAACTCTTATACTATTGATGGATAAAATATTCAAAGTTCATTGTAAATATCAGCCAGGATACAAAGAAGAGAGGTATGGTCAGAGTAGGTGAAGGTAATACAGGAAGACTTCTTGGAAGAATAGACAAGAGATTGAAAAAACCATCCCATGGCATGAACTTGCATTTGATAAAACTCAAGTAGATACTTTTGAATTGTGCTGAGGTTTTGTTCAGTACATCCCTAGGTCATGTTTGTCCTCTACCTAATAATGAATGATTCTCAAGTTAGGTCTCCTCCATTTTATATTTGTTCAACTGAGGTTTTGAAGCTAAGTCCAATTCACCTATGGAATATTTTCTTATTGGAATAAGGCTCCTCTTTCATCATGTTGAGATACTTTTGATTATGGTTCTGTTATTTATCATCTTTATCATTCAGGGTTCTCCAGAGAAATATAACCACCAGGATAAATGATTTATTTTAAGGAATTGACTTATGTGGTTGTGGGGGGTTGACAAGTCTGAGATATGTAGTGTAGGTTGGAAGGTGGGAAAATCTCAGAAGAGTAACATGACAATTTTGAATCTGAAATCCACATGGGAGCCTGGCAGGATTTAAATTGTGAGGGAAGTTTATGTTGCCTTGAAGCAGACGCTCTTCTTGGTACATGCAGTACTTTGCTCTAAAGGTGACCAACTCATTAGATGAGGCACACTCACATTATGCAGGGAAATCTCCTTTACTTAAAGTCAATTGATTGTAGATGCTAAATTATGAAATACCTTTAAAGCAACATCTAGGCTATATTTGACCAAACAACTAGACACAATAACCCAGTCAAAATGACACGTAATATGAACCATCAGATCGCATCAACTATATTCTTAAGCTTTAATTCAATTGCAATTATATTAAGCATATTTCTATGTCAATATAAAAATCCTTGATAAAAATATAGAGCAAAACTAAGTTTAAAAAAGAAACCTTATTGAAGATTTGTTAATCCTTTAATTTTGCACAGGAAACAAAAGTTACTGGAACATATGTGTGTACTAGGCATGATGTCAGATTTGGGAATGCATTCATTAAGTCATTCAACAATATCTATTAAGAGCCTTTTATTCAACAAACAGTGCAATGGGAAATGGAGATACAATAGTAAACAAAATAAAACCCATTGCATGCAAATTTTTATGCATACCCCTCTTTCATACTTACTCAATGTGTATTATTGTGAGTCTGCATGTTTCTTGGAGGAAATGAGTTTTCATGAGGTTTTAAGAGAGCTTTCACCATCATTTCCACAAAATGTCTTTAACATCTACTATGTGAAATGAATGAAAGTAACACTTTAGCACCTTGTGTACTATAAAGGAAGACACTAATATTTATTTTTGTGTTCACTATGTTCTCATTACTAAGAACCTCATCACTCAGAAAGGAGCAAAGATAAGTTAAGTAAAAGAGAAAAACAGAGAATGCAATGCTATATTTTTATACCTTAGATGGCGAGAATCAGTTTCCACATCCCTGCATTTGGTCTTGACCAAACACTGTTACGGAGGTGATGAATCATCTCTACTTTCAAGATAAGGAAACCTCAGATCCAGGAGAGTGAGATGTTTGACGGAAGTCACCAAATAAGCAGAAAGTAGGACTGTGGTTTGAATGATGACCAGATCATTTTTAATCCAGTGATCTCTACTCTAAAGATGAGAAGAGTAGGAAAAGGAGCAAAGTGGATAGAATGGAAATGAATAATGAAATTTACAAAATATATGACTTAGGAGTATTTAAGCAGTCCTGTGAAATGACAAATTAATTCATGTTCTTTATAAGAAGCATTAAACGTTCTTTTGCTATTTGTACAAATGAAAGGATATGGGAAAGTTCAACACCAGTTTTGTAGAGGGCTTCATTTTGGTGGGCTTCTCAGTTTGGCCTCAACGAAAATTCATCCTTTAATCTTTGCTTTGATTTTGGACTCCCTAACCGTCTTTGACAACATCACCATTATCATTGTCTTTTACCTGAACCATCAGTTGCACACACCCGTGTACTTCTTCCTCTGCCACTTTTCTTTCCTGGGCATCTGCTATCCCACCAGCACATTTCTTCAGCTTCTAGTAAACCTTCATGGACCAAATCGGCCCATCACCTATGGAAGGTGTGTGGCCCAGCTGTTCATCTCCCTTGCCCTGGGCTCCACTGAGTGTGTGCTCCTGGTGTTTATATCTTTTTTCCACTATGCTGCTATCTACAGACAACTCCAGTACATGGCCATTATACACTCCCATTAAGCTAGACCCTGGCTGTCATCTCCTGGGCAGGAGGCTTCATGAACACTCTGATTTAGACCGGTCTTTGATGACCATGTCCCTCTGTGGCCTCCATCATCTGACCATTCTGTGAGATGTCTGTGCTTCTGAAGCTGGCTTCTGAGGACACACAAGGGTCAGAGCCCAAATGTTTCTGGTTGAAGCTATTACCTTGGTGCTTTCCTCAGCACTAACTCTAAGCTCCTATGTACATGTGCTCAGGCAGTGGAAAGGATCAATCAATGGCTGGGTGCACAAAGGTTTTTGGGACTTGTGAATACCACCTATTGGTGGTTTTGCTTTTGTATGGCTCAGTCATACACACTTATTTCCAATTCATGCACAGTTATTTTCAGAATGAAGGAAAGATTGTTGCCTTTATTGTACTATAATTATCCCCACGCTCAAGCCTCTGATTTATACCCTAAAGAACAAGGATGTGAAGGAGGCTCTGAGGATGGTACTATGAAAAGGCAGAGACTTGGGGCAGAAACTAAATTCTGCCTTTTTAATTAACTAAGTCTCTGTTCATGTCCGTCCACATCTCTGGGCCCATTTCTGAGGTCTCTTGCTATGTGAACCTAGGTAAATTCCCTAAAACCTTTGAACCACATGTAAGTGTTTACCCTTATATGATTCTTGGAGACATTAAGAGATCACAAACAGAGGTGCTTCATGGAACATATAAAATCTCAAACATGGATGTTATTTAACTACTTGAAGAAAAGGCAAAATCATTAGGGCAGAACTGAGTAACTGAGGAAAGGGAGGCATCAAAATCTCATCAGCTGTTCCAAGAGTATCAGTAATGCTGACTGGTGACACAGACAAGATGTTTTTCATACAACATTGAAGAGAATAGAGAAGAAATGAACATAAAAATAATGAGCCTATAAGAAGTGATAATAAAAAAGTAAAATGTAAACAGGAATGGCAAAGAAGATATAAAGAGATTTCTGCGGTAGGGAGTGTTGGAAAGTTCGAGAGGCTGTAGGCTAAAATGTGAAGGCAATGGATACTTCAAATTCCACCCTTGTCATTTCATTCCATGTACTAAAATGTATGTTTCATGTTAAAGTGTTAAGGTACTCTTGCTAAAACCTTAATTAGGTTCAGTAATTTTCAGGCTAAATAAATCCTCTTCTATTCCAATTAAAATAGCTGATATTTGTTTAATATTAAAAACTGTTCCTATATACATCGTCATTAATCTTTACAGCAACATTGTGGGATTGTTATTATCTTAATATTTCCTATTTATTCATGATGAAAAAGAGGTTCAAAGATTTTAGGTAATTTTTCTAAGTTTACATAGCAAATTGGAATGATGATCTGATTCATGTTTCTGCATCCCTAAACCCAACACTTATTATACCACACTGCCAGTGATCTTTATTTGAGAGTCAATTTCAAAAATATTTATAGAAGCATATCACTCATACATGAACAGTTATGGAGAATAAGTATATAGTCAAAATTATGAACTTACAAAACAAACATGCATATCACCATACAAGGCTCCCACACATCTCCCCAACACCAACACCTTATATTGTTGGGAAATGTTTGTTACAAACTATGAAAGAGCATTGTCAAAATATTATTACCATTTTAATATATTTTATACACAAATTGTGAACTTACAAAACAATCTTGCACATGTGCAGCATTCCCATACAATACCCCTTCACTAACAGACCAGAAAACTATATTAAAATATACAAATATGTATTGAGAATTCTTCTGTTTAGTAAGAATGTATAAACTAATCAATGTATAATTCCTTATGCAACAATGTAAATATATTTGTATAAAATTTCTAAAAATGGTCTGTTTGTACAATATATTTACATACTGCCCTCTCCAAAATGTAAGGGTAAAGATTATTTCTATATACTCACAACATGAAAATAGATATATAATGTATATTTGTGTGTGTATCCATCCCCAAACACACAGATACACAAACATCTGCCAAAGGAAAAAACAATTAAAAAGTCCATAAATCCCTGAAAAAAAAATTATTCTGAACCATAGTCCATGCCTTACATTTGGTGTGTTTTCCCCTAAACCACCCAATTATTAAGACCCCATATTAGTATTATATATTTGTTATTGTTCATGAGAGAGTGTTCTCATATTTGTTCTTTTCACCACAGTCCATTTTTTAGCACAGGATTCCCTGTGTTATACAGTCCCATTCTTAGTACAATCCATTCAAAGTGTACACACAGTGGTTTTCATTTTCATTACAGAGTTGTGCTGTTCTCAGCCTCAGTCAATTTTAGAATGCTTTCTTTATAGAGTGAATTTTAAATAGGGAAATATTGAGGTTGGAAAGATAGTTGGAGAAGGACTTCACAATTTTACTTTTGTCAGTCTTCTCCAGGATTCTAGACACTGGAATTACTCCCATATTTTCTGGTCTGAAAGAATATTTTTTCCAAGTTCAAAGTTAATATTTCCTGCAAAAATAGTTTCTATTTACTAAACTCTAAATATAGTTTAAGCACTATGATATACATTACACTACATTTTCACAATTCTTACAACATGAAAGATAGGTATTATCTGCCACTCACACCTTATTTTTACTGAACAAGAGACTGAAGTTTAAATAATTATTTTGAGTAAGTTGACTCAAGTTACCCAGGAGGGAAGTAGAGGGCCAGGATTGATTCTGGCCTGTCTTCTCTCAAAGCCTACCCTCCATGCCACTGCCCAACAAATGATACTTTTATATCTATAGCTCAAGGCACTAACCAAAAGAAGTAATACAATCTTCATGGACCAAGTGGTTTTTATGAGAATCAAGGTCTAAGCAATTCTATCTTTTGGAATAACACAAAGGAGAAGGGATGATCAGAACTGGAAGGAGAGAATTTAATAAAATTATTATGTCATTAAAATGTTATTGTTTTTAATTTGGCACACGGTGAAAATGGCCACTCAATTATATTACAGTAAGCATAACCCATACACAAACAATGATAAAGGTCTCTGGTATAGTTGGGCATACTCAACAATTGTTTTTTAAAGTCAGCTCCTGTGGGAGGCAAATTCCAACAGCATGGG
>JAQZBX010043281.1:0-21721 GCA_029593785.1 Cabassous unicinctus | reverse complement strand
AAACAATGAGGATATTCACTTACGTAACCTTAAGTGCAGTTATCAAGTTCAAGAAATTTAACATTGCTTTTAAGTTCCCAGTCTATATTCCAATTTTTTCATATGTCCCAATAATATCTCTTTGATCCTTTTCTCTTCCCTTGTTAGATCTCACTCAGGATCATGTATTGCATTTAATTATTTTTGTCTCTTTAGTTGCTTTTTTTAATTGTGGGAACATATACAGATGTACTTCAGCAATATTGTGGGTTTGGTTCCAAACCACTGCAATAAAGCGAATATCACAATAAAGCAAGTCACACAAATTTGTTGGTTTCTTAGAGCATATAAAAGTTATGTTTACACTAAACTGTTGTTTATCAAGTGTGTAATAGCATTATGTCTAAAAATAACAATGTATATACCTTAATTATAATGTGACTTAGAGACACAAAGTGAGCTCATGCTGTTGGTAAAATGGCACTGATAGACTTGCTCAATGCAGGGTTGCCAGAAACCGTTATTTAAAAAAAAGAAAAGAAAAGAAAAAGAAATATCTGTGAGGCAAAATAACATGAGGCATGCCTGCATATAACATAAACTTTCACATTTCAAATACTCCCAAGCATACCATTCAATGGGATTAATCACATTTAAAATATTGTGATACCCTCACCACCCTCCATTACTAAAACTTTCCCATCTCCAAACAAACCCTACACCCATACACATCAACTACCCATTCATCTTGGTAATCTGTACTCTAATTTCTGTCTCTATGAGCTTGCATATTATCTGATATTTTCTTTGTAGTTAACATGGAGCTTAAATTTAACATCTTAAATCTATAATAATCTTATTTCTTTGATACCAAGTTAACTTCAATAGTATACACAAACTGTGTTCCTATGCTGCTCCATTCCCTCACCTTTATGTAGTTCTTTGCACAAATTACATGATGATACATTATGAGTCTAAAATCACTGATTTATCATTACATTTTATGCATTTGTGTTTTAGATCCTGTAGGAAATAAAAAGTGGAGTTACAAACACAAAATAAAATAGTACTAGCATGTATATTTACCTATGTTGCCTTCACAGAGATTTTGATCTATTATCTATTAGCTTTCATCTATTATCTATTAGCCTTTCCTTGCAACCTGCAGAACTCTCTTTAGCATATCTTGTATGGCTAGCATAGGGGTGATGCACTTCCTCAGCTTTTGTTTATCTGAGAATGTCTTAATCTTGCCCTCATCTTTGGAATTTAGACCCTGAGGTTTCTGTTCCTTAAAGCTTTTATCCAGTTAGTGTTATGACGTTTTCCTTGAATGCCAGGAGCTAACAAAAAAAAGAAGGAAAAAAGAGAAATACATTTCCCAGTGTTTGTGGATTGAACTGTGTGAGTGTTCTCCTTCAGGGCTTATCCATACAATGAGTTTAGAAAATAGCTCCAGGCCAAACCTTTGGGGCTTCCCTGACCCTTTCTGAGCATGCATCTTGTTTTGGAGATGTGACTCTAGGAAGTCTCCCATTTACATAGATACAAATGTCTCCTCTTGCCTACTAAATAGTTTCTTCACAGTTCCAGGCACTGCAATGTATATCCTACAGCTGGCAATCTCTTGCCCTGGCAGCATGACTTGACTGTTCTCCCATAGTATTCTGTAGGAGAGCTCTGTGAATTGCCTTCTATATGCAGGGCAAGTTCTCAGGCCACCACCAGACAAAGTAGGCCAGACATACATGCTCCCAATATGACAACAAGGGTTACTCTGCTCCCTCCAGAACTGGGAACTGGAATCCACACTGGGAGCATGAGGCAGCTCTGCACTGAGCTGATGAGAAATGGGGCAGGGGCAGCCAGGGCATAATAAGATCCTACCACTATTTTTTTTTAGGAGGTACTGGGGATTGAACCCTGGACTTCATTCATGTAAAGGAGGCACTCAACCACTGAGCTACACCTGCTCTGTAAGATCCTATCACTTTTAAGTAGCCTTTTTCTTGATCCATTGCTCACCCTGTAACTGCAGTCCTTTAACTATTTTTCTGGAGCTTTGAGAAAAATGTTTCTGCCAGTTCTTGCTGCATGTTCAAAGTTTCTGTGGGGGTCTAGGGCCCTGAAGCATTTCACTCTGCCATCTTGATCGAGGCAGGGCCTCTCTGACTTTTTAAAATGAATCCTTTGGTTACTGATTTTAGATCTTTTTCTTTTCTAAAATTAATCTTTAAAGCCATAAATTTCCCTCTAAAACCTGGCTGCATCACCAAAATTTTGACATGCTGCATTTTCATTAATATTTACTTTGAAATGTTTTTTAATTTCCCTTGGAATTTTCTCTTTGATCTATGAGTTATTTCAATATGTGTTATTTAATTTCCAAATAGTTGGGGGGGGGAGGTTCTATATATCTTAGTGTTACTGTTATTAATATAATTTCCTTGTTGTCAGAAAACATACTCTATGAAATTTTAATCTTTTGAGATTATTGGAACTTGCTTTATGGTCCAGCATGTCCTCTATTCTGGTGAACTCACCATGCACACTTGAAAAGAATGTGCATTCTCCAATCTTTGAGGGTATTGTTCCATAAATGTCAATTATTTAAATAAAGGTGGTTGATAGAGTTATTTAGATCTTCTATGTCTTTATTGAGTTTTTTAAAAAAAAACTTAACTGCTCTATCAAGTGTTGATAGAAGGGTGACAAAAATCCCCATTATAATTGAGAAATGTCTATTTCTCCATCTGATTCTATCAATTGTTATTTCATGTATTTGTAGTTATGTTATAATACACATACACAATTGTGATTATGTCTTCTTGATGAATTACTCCTTTTATCATTATAACATGTCCCTTTTTATTGAAGTGTTAATATCTCTGGTAATATTCTTTTCCTTAAAATCTATTTTATCTGCTATTAACATTGCACTTCAGCTTTTTTATGTTTACTTTTTGCATAATATCTCTTTTTTCTCTCTTTCTACTTACAAAAACATCATATATATATATATATAACATCTCTTGTGGATAGCATATGAAGCTGGGTGTTGCTTTTTTATCCAGTCTGACAATGTGTGGATTTTATTTGGAGTGTTACTAGATATATTATTATAATTATTCAATGTAACTTTTTATTTAATTTAATTTAGGTCTACTCTCTTACTATTTTGCTTTCTGTTTGTTTCCCTAATTTTTTGTTCCTCTGTTCCTCCTTTTTTGCCTTCTTTTGAATGAAATAAATACTTTATAAAATTATTATTTTATCTACTGGCTTTTAATTATATCTCTTTGCATTGAAATTTTAGTGGCCACTATAGGGATTATAATACACATCCGTAATTTTTTCAGTCTACTTAGAGTTAATATTGACCACTTCACAGAAAATGTAAAAACTATGAAATCAACCCATTTACCTCCCATTTATGCAATAGTTGATAAAATGTTATGTATTGCATCTACTTATATTAAAAGCCCTATAAATCAATGTTATAACTTTTGCTTTAAACAGTCATATGCATTTTAAAGTAATTAAGGAGAAAAAAATCTCTATATTTACCTACATATTTACCTTTTCTGATGTTCTTATTCCTTCCTGAAGATTTAAGTTTCTCTCTGGTTTCATTTCCCTTCAATCTATAGAACTTCCTTTCATATTTTTTTGCATTAAATCTTTAGTAGCCACTATAGGGATTACAACACACATCCTTAACTTTTCTCAGTCTACCTAGGTCTGTAGGTTAAAAAAAAAATTCTTAGTTTTACTATATCTGAAACTGTCTTTATTTTATTTTCATTTTTCAAGAATGTTTTTGCTGGATAGAGAATTCTGGCCTGACAGTTTTTTCTTTCATCCATTTAAAGATTTTGATCTAGACTTCCTCTTCTAGCCAAGATTTTTAAAAGGGATCAGATTTAGCCTCTCATCTGAACAATCATTAAAAAAAAAAGGAGAAGAAGAAGAAAAAAAAAAAACCAGACAGACAAAATACTTTAAAAAACAGTTTCCAAGGAATTAAACATTAGGCAATGAAGGACAGTGATCCTTGGGAGACAGGAAACAAACAAGGTGAACCCTTGGCCAAGGTTCCTGCCTTGAGGGAGTTGCCAGGCCACAGCATGGTAGAAGGGGAGGGAAAGAACTGAGGCAGATCCCCAGTTGACCCCCTGAGTTGAGGAGATGAAGTTGACACTTCCAAGAGACCAAAGCAACTGGAGTTCAAAAGACAGAATACCAGAGACAAGATGCCCCACAGAGAGAGAGCCCTGGAGATCTGAAGAGGATATCCTCAGCATTCAACAGAGTACTGATTAGTTCATGGGCATAAGAAATCTACCTGAGGCCAAAAAAACAACCATCAGAAAAGATTTGAACAGTGTGTGGCACTTAGGCAAGTCTGAGAATACTGCCTGTCCCACCAGGCAGACAGCAAAATTCTTATTAATTCATGGGGCATTGGGTACAGTACTCTGGAAGGTGTTGCCTCAATAGTGGGGAACAATTAGCTCTAGATTGAGCACTGATCTGAACCCACTAATAAATCATAAAAGCAAGAACTGAAGGATCAAATTGTTTTCAAGTAACTTAGCTGCATCTCAGAAAGAAAGCACAAGAAGATTTATAGGAATACAAAAATATTCAGCACCCAAGAAGCTAAAGTTCACAATGTCTGACAACCAATCAAAGATAACCAGGAACACAAGGGGACGGAAAAGCATGACCCATAAGGAGGAGAAAAATCAATCAATTGAAGTTCACTCAGAACTGACAACGATGTCAGAATTAGCAGAGAAAGACATTAAAACAGTTATTGGATCCAGCCTGAACTGGCCTGCCACAGGCCAGGCCCCCAAGTGTTTTCTCACATCTCTAAGAGGCTGGTCGGCAGGCCAAGAGGAGAAAGCTCTGTGCCCGTCTGCCCTGATCAGGAAGCACTGCTCTAACCTGACCATGACAAGACGAGGCAAAGAGCCTACACCTGGATCTGGCACCAGCGAATACCGAGAGAAAGGGATTTCCCACAACAACGTCCCTGGAGAGCAGTATTCCCACCTGAGGACACCAGGGAGGGCACCCAGCATGCGTGGGATGCTCACTGGGGCTCTGGAGCGGGCCATGGAAGGGGCTCCGAGGCCGAGGCTCGTAGGCGGTCCTACCCCCATTCCACCCGGTCACCTGGAGGGCGTGGGAGGCTCTGCCTGGTCAATGGCGTCACCGCAGAGATCCTGTGACACCACGGCCCTCCCCGAGGCCACAGCGCCACCCCCACCCATACCCCGCCGCGAGTCGCGGCCTCAGGACTCACCAGGCGTGGGTCGTCCGCATCTGGGGACTCGCCAGCAGTGGGCCGCCCCAGCTCCTTGGCTTACTTGTTGACGTCGGCGCTGAAGCACTCGGCCTCGTAGAAGGTGCTGCTCCCGCCCAGGCTGCAGCTCTGCAACTCGTTCTCGGCCTGGCCGCAGAGCCACTGCCACCCAGTCGCCGTCCGCCGGCTGCGGGACTGTGTCCCAGCTGTGCCGCCGGCCTACTCCCGCCACGAACAGCTGCACCTTCTCAGATTTTTTTTATTTTTGAGGCTGAATTTCCATCTCAAATTTCCCACGCCAAAGCTTGCCTGAGTCTATGTCGCACAAAGACATAGGCAAGAAGGGGACTCGACGCGGGAGGGAGATTGTCGTCTTTTCTCTTTCCTTTGATAGAAAGAGATCTGGGTTACCTGGGAGCAAGTTCACTTGCTGTCTATTTGGGCAAAATCATCGTCAATGTCCCAGGAGAGGCTGCTTACACCCAGGGTTAGGGACGTGAGGATCTCAGGAGACACATAGATCCTCACTTCTGCTCCAGAGAGGGCATAAAGGAGCTTCAGGGGATTGTGGGAACATGGCCGACAGGTTAGGCTGATAGGGCACAGCTCTTGCTAAAACAATGGAGAGGGACCCTGAGGCTGCCTTGGGGACCTGCTTTGGAGTACAGCAGACTGGGACACTGCCTCACCGCTCCCAGGAAAGTGAGGGATGAAGCTGAAACAAAGGGCTGTGAGTTATTACACCTCCAGGCCACTGAGAAGGGCTCCCCTCCCCAACCCCCAAGATATTAAGTGAGGGTAAAACTGGTGAATTGTATCTAACTGAGAAGAGCCTGGGCATCTTCCTCCTTGCCAACTCCTTTGGATATATATTAAACAGGAAGGTCCTCTGAGTCATCTAGGAGGGTACTGGACAGATAGGGAAGTCAGGGGAATATCGTGGGTCCCCTGCCCTGTGCCTGAAAGTGGCACATATACCTCCCTCTCAGAGCCGATAGCCTAGGTGGAGCCACTGGCTCCCTTCTCCAAATGGAGTGTGAGGGCAGATTCCCTGGGAGGAAGAGGTGTCTGGAAAGGTGGAGAGTGGTTTCATTGTGGTGAGTTTACCCAGCTGGGCTGCCCCCTTAAATATTGGAAGGGACACCAGCTCAACAGGGAGAGAGGAAGGGGATCTCCTCAAGCAGGCTGTCAGGCCAGGCCTCCTAGGTAAAGAGAGGAAATATATCAGAGAGGAGGCAGAGTCAGACAACTGATCAGCAGGACTCCATCAGACTGCAGGGAAACTGACCCGCCTGAGGGAAAGGGGCAGATAGCCCTCCGAAAGTTGAACTAACCTAAGGAGACAGATTAGCTTAGTGGAAGAACTACTGCCTAGCGTATATGAGGACCCTGGTTCAATTCCCACCTCTTCTTAGAAAACTGATCCACTGAGTAATCAGGCATCGTGTTGAAACTTTATGACAGGGAAAATATAGACATTCTCTTTGTATTAGCTTTTCTTGGATATCCTATTTAAAAAAAAAAAAAAGGTTCCTTTTTAAATTTTCCTTACTTTACTCATGAAAACCCAGTTCAAAACCTGCAGAGGCACCTCCCACCGCTCCCATATCCAACCCTGAAAGGGGGCAGTGGGCGGGACGTGGGGGGCCTCCTCACCCAGGCTGGAGCGTGTGTTGGAGCGCTCGATGATGATGTGCTTGCTGGGGTTGTTGAGGACCGAGCGCTTGGCCAGGGAAATGTCTGCTGTCACGCGAGTGATGGAGATCCTGGAGCACGGCCCCAGGGGAGCCAGGGGTCAGGGGGGGCTGGGATACCCAGTCTGCCCCCAGCACTCCAGGCCTGACTCCTATCCTTCAGTCCAAAAGTTCCTGGTTGTCATTCGAGTCACCCTGCCCAGCCCCTGCAGCAGAAAGCCACAGTCGAGTGGGGAGCCGGCTCCTGGGGAGGGTCTTACCTGCCATCAAACCATGCTTCAAGAAGTCAAATAAAGCTTTCTGCATCAAAAAAAAAAAAAAAAAACCTGCAGAGGGCAAGCTGCAGGGTGACTGATTGATGAACACCAGCAGCCTGAGAAGATCCTTAAGGGTCTAAGAGAGAAGGCTGTTTTTTGTGTTTATTTTTGTTTTTTTATCTTTTTTTTTTTCCTCCTTCTTTCTCCTCTTAAAACAAGTTGCTACTGTCTCGTTTCTAGTTTGATGTGTTTCCCCTGCCTTTGTTTCTCTATTTTTTCTTTTTTTCTTTTGTTTACCATTTTCTCGACCTATGCTGTTTCTTTTCTGTCCATCATTATATCTTCTGTTTACTGTTGTTGTTCTTTCATTCCACCTCTTTTTGTTTGGTCTTCAATTTTTCTTGTTTATATTTCTCTCTCTTTTCTCTTTTTTCTTTCTTTTTTTACTTCCATTTTTTTTCTTTCTTTTCTTTTTCTTTTCCCCTCTTCTCATCATTCTGTCCTTGTAATTCATTCTATATATTTTTCTTTATTCTGTTTCTTGTTTCATTGTTTCTATTCCACTTTTCTAATCTTATTCCTCTGTACTTCTTGCTCGTGATAATTTTTCAATTTCCTAGGTCTTGTATGGTTCCTCTCCTACCTTTTACTATTATTATTACTATTATTTTTTTTCTCTTCCTATCTCTTTCCTTTTCTCTTGTCCTAATTTTTTTTCCCCAAGGGAACATAGACAACAATAGGAAATAGAATAAGAGGAATGAAGTGTCAAAATGAAACCTTACCACACACACAAAAATAACAAAATAAAATGATAGAATAGAGAGAGAAGCTAATCAACTGAATAAACTCATCAAGATAAAGAGATGCCCAGACACCAACAAAAAATTACAAGCCATACTAAGAAACAGGAAGACATGGCCCAGTCCAATGAACGAACTAAAAACCAGGAGGAGATGCAGAACATGGAACAACTAATCAGAGATGTCCAAACAAATATCATGAATCAATTTAATGAAGTGAAGGAAGAGATTAAGAATATTAAGAAGACACTGGGAGAACATATGGAAGAAATCGTAAGCATACATAAAAAGATAATGGATATGACGGAGATGAATGGTACAATGCAAGAAATAAAAAATACACTAGAAGCATATAACAGCAGATTTGAACAGGCAGAGGCAAGAATCAGCGATGTGGAAGACAATAAATCTAAAATCAAACAGATAGTAGAACAGATGGATTTTAAAAATCCGGCAGGGAGTTAGGGATTTGAATGACAACATGAAACACACAAACATACACATTATAGGCATCCCAGAGGAAAAAGAGAAGGGAAAGGAGACAGAAGGAGTGTTGGAAGAAATAATGGCTGAAAACTTCCCAACCCTATTGAGGGAGATGGACATACATGTCCAGGAAACACAGCACACCCCAAACAGTATAAATCCTAACATGCCAACTACAGGACATATACTGGTCAAATTGTCCAATGTTCAAGACAAAGAAAGAATACTGAAAATAGCAAGAGAAAACAGAACCATCACATACAAGGGAAGCTTGATAAGATTAAGTGCTGATTTCTCATCTGAAACCATGGAGGCAAGAAGACAGTGGTATGACATTGTTAAGGTGCTAAAAGAAAAAAACTTCCAGCCAAGAATTCTCTATCCAGCAAAAGTGGCATTCAAAAATGAGGGAGAGTTCAAAATATTCACAGATAAACAGAAATTAAGAGAGTATGTCAATAAGAAACCTGCCCTTCAAGAATTACTAAAGGGAGTTCTGCAGGTTAAAAGAAAAAAACAAGAGAGAGTTGGAGGAGAGTGTAAGAACAATTAAAAAGATAAAAAGAGAAATAAAAACAACAAAATATCATACATAAACCTAAAGAAAATATGGCTAATGTAAGTAATTCTTTGAATGTTAATGGATTAAACTCACCAGTCAAGAGACACAGATTGGCAGAATGGATAAGGAAATATGACCTATGTATATGCTGTCTAAAAGAAACCTACCTTAAACCTAGGGATGCAAGGTGGCTGAAAGTGAATGGTTGGAAAACAATTTTACAAGCAAACAATAACCAAAAAAGGGAAGGAGTAGCTATAATAATATCAGACAAAATAGACTCTAAATGCAAAGCTACTGTAAGAGACAAAGACACACACTAGATACTAGTAAAATGGGGTAATCTTTCAAGAAGAAAGAACAATCATAGGTGCAACAATTTATGCACCTAACCAGGGTGCCTCAAAATACATGAGGCAAACACTGGAAAAACAAAGTGAAGAAATAGATGCTTCTACAATTATAGTGGGGGACTTTAATACACCATTATCACCATTAGACAGAACATCTTGACAGAGAATCAATAAAGAAACAAAGACTTTGAATAATACATTAGAGCATCTGGACCTAATAGACATATACAGAACACTATACCCCAAAACAGCAGGATATACATTCTTCTCAAGTGCACATGGATCATATTCTAAGATAGATCACATGCTAGGCCACAGAACAACTCTCAATGAATTTAGAAAGATTGAAATTATACAAAATAATTTCTCTGATCACAATGGAATGAAGCTGGAAATCAATAAGGGGCAGAGTACCAGATTAGGCACAAAGATATGGAAGTTGAACAACACATTTTTAGACAAACAGTGGGTCAAGGAGGAAATCTCAAAAGGAATCAGTTTTAGACAAACAGTGGGTCAAGGAGGAAATCTCAAAAGGAATCAGTAACTACCTTGAAACAAATGAAAATTACAACACAACGTAGCAAAACCTACGGGATGCAACAAAAGCTGTGCCAAGAGGGAAATTCATACCCATAAATGCCTATATTAAAAAAGAAGAAAGAGCTAAAAATCAAAGTCCTAACAGCACATCTGGAGGAATTTGAAAAAGAACAACAAACTAACCCCAAAGGAAGTAGAAAGAAAGAAATAACAAAGATTAGAACAGAATAAAATGAAATTGAAAATAAGAAAGCACTAGTAAAAATAAAATCAAAAGCAGGTGCTTCAAGAAGATTAATAAAATTGACAAACCCTTAGCTAGACTAAAAGAAAAAAAAAGAGAAGATGCAAATACATAAAATAAGAAATGAGGAAGGGGATATCACCACTGACTACACAGAAATAAAGAGTATCTTAAAAAGGTACTTTGAAAAATTATATGCCAACAAGATGGATAATTTAGAGGAAATGGACAAATTCCTAGAAACACACAGGCAGCCTACATTGTTGAAAGAAGAAATTGATGAAATCAACAGACCAATCACAAGTAATGAGATAGGATTAGTCAACAAAAACCTCCCAACTAAGAAGAGACCAGGACCAGACACCTTCACAGGTGAATTCTACCAAACATTCCAGAAAGAACTAATACCAATCCTGCTTAAACTCTTCCAAAAAACAGAAGTGAAGAGAACATTGCCTAACTCATTCTTTGATGCCAACATCATCCTAATACCAAAACCAAAGATGCCACAAGAAAGGAAAACTATAGACTAATCTCTCTAATGCACTTAGATACTAAAATCCTCAACAAAATATTTGCTAATTGTATTCAACAACACATCAAATGAATTATATGCCATGACCAAGTGGGTTTCATCCCTGGTATGCAAGGATGGTTCAACATAAGAAAATCAATCAATGTAATTCAACACATAAACAGATCAAAAGAAAAAAACCACATGATCATCCCTATAGATGAAGAAAAAGCATTTGACAAAATACAGCACCCTTTCCTGATAAAAACACTACAAAAAATAGGAATAGAAGGAAACTTTCTCAACATGATAAGGGGTATATATGAAAAACCCACAGCTAAGGTCATAATCAATGCTGAAATCCTACAAGCCTTCCTTCTAAGATCAGGAACAAGACAAAGATGCACACTTTCACTGCTTCTATTTAATATTGTGTTAGAAGTACTTACTCAAGCACTTAGTCAAGAAAAAGACATAAAAGACATCCAAATTGGTAAGGAAGAAGTAAAAATTTCACTATTTGCAGATGACATGATCCTCTACATAGAAAGCCCTGAGAAACCTACAACAAAGCCTCTAGAGCTTATAAATGAGTTCAGTAAAGTCACAGGTATTAAGATCAAGGTGCAAAAATCAGTAGCACAAAAAACAAAAACAAATTTAAGAAATCAGTAGTATTTCTGTATACCAATAATGAGCAATTTGAGGAGGAAATCAAGGGAAGAATCACATTTACAATAGCAAATAAAAGAATCAAACCTAGGAATAAATTTAACTAAAGATGTAAATGACTTAAATGCAGAAAACAACACAACACTGTTAAAGGAAATCAAAGAAGATTTAAATAAATGGAAGAACACATTCCTTGTTCATGGATAGGAAGACAAAACATTATTAAGATGTCTATCCTACCCAAACTTATCTACAGATTTAACACAATCCCAATAAAAATCACCAAAGCATTTTTTACTGAACTGAAAAAACTAACTGTAAAATTTTTTTGGAAAGGCAAGTGCCCCTGAAGAGCCAAAGACATTGAAAACGAAAAATGAAATCTGAGGTATCACACTACCTGACTTTAAAACATACTACAAAGCTACAGTGGTCAAAACTGCATGATATTGGCACAAGGATAGACATATGGACCAATGGAACCGAATTGAGAGTTCTGATATAGACCCTCACATATACAGTCAAATGCTATTCGACAAGGCCACCAAGCCCATTCAACTGGGAGAGAATGACCTCTTCAACAAATGGTGCTTGGAGAACTGTATGTCCATATCCAAAAGAATGAAAGGGGAACACCATCTCACACCTTATACAAAAATTAACTCAAGATAGCTCAAAGATCTAAATATAAGAGCCAAGACCATAAAGACCTTGGAGGATAATGTAGGGAAGCATCTACAGGATCTTGTAGTAGGAAATGGTTTCATGAACTTTAAACCCAAAGCACAAGCAATGAAAGAAAAAATAGATAAATGGGGCCTCCTCAAAATTAAAAACTTTTGCACCTCAAAGGAGTTTGTCAAGAAAGTGAAAAGGCAGCCTACTCAATGGTAGAAAATATTTTGTAACCATATATCTGATAGGGTTCTAATATTCAGCATATATAAAGAAATCCTACACCTCAAAAATAAGACAAACAATCCATTTAAAAAATGGGAAAGTGATTTGAATAAAACTTCTCCAAAGAAGAAATACAAATGGCTAAAAAGCACATGAATAAATGCTCAACATCACTAGCTATTAGGGAAATGTAAATCAAACCTACAATGAGATATCATCTTACACCCATTAGACTGGCAGCTATTAAAAAGAACAGAGGACTACAAGTGTTGGAGAGAATGTGGAGGAATGGGAACCCTCATCCACTGCTGGTGGGAATGTAGAATGGTGCAACCATTGTGGAGGACAGTATGGTGGTTCCTCAGAAAACTAACTGCAGAACTGCCATATGATCCAGCAATTCCATGCTGGGTATATACCCAGAAGAACTGAAAACAAAGACACAAACAAATATATGCACACCAATGTTCATAGCGGCATTATTCACTATTGCCAAAAGTTGGAATCAACACAAATGCCCTTAAACAGAGGAATAGATAAACAAGTTGTGGTATATACATACAATGGAATATTATTCAGCTGTAAGAAGGAATACAGTATTAACACACAGGATAACATGGATGAATCTTGAGGACTTTATGTTGAGTGAAGCAAGCCAGGCACTGAAGGACAAATATTACATGACCTCACTGATATGAATTAAGCAAATTGAGCAGACTCAGAGCGCTCTCATCTGGAAGATAGGTTTACAGGAAATAGAAAGGGAGAAGAAAGTTGTGAGCCAACACCCATATGAGCAAAATCTATGATAAGGTGGATGTGTGTAGTTGTGTAGTGGAGGGGCATGACAGTGGTGGAGTGATACTATTGGGTTGGGCAGTGCTGGTTTGTCAGGGGGGTAGGGTGAGGAGGGTGGGTTGGACTGTCCATGGAACTGGGGGGAAGGTTGAGGGAGGGAGCAGGTGAACACTGGGGATTGGGTACGTGGTTGAAACTACAATGTTGGGAATGCTCTTTTGGCAATAAGGCAAGTGAGGGTTACTGGTTTAGGGTGTTAGATGTGGGGGGCATACCTAGGGCAGGCTTCTAGGGAGTGTGTAAGTGTTCATCTTGTCATAGTGTGTTATACCAGTGGGCAGAGACCCACATAATGAGCAGGAGGGTGGTAGACTTCCATCCTGGGGAGGCCTGGTATGTTCTCAAATAGAGCAGCGGGAGTCTCTCAAGAGCATGGGCGGTGCCTAATAGGGGAGGACAGACCAGTGTGTCAAGCCGTCAGTGTTGTTGCAAGTAACTATGAATCTTGTCCTTCAATGACAAGCCTGATGGTTGCCGTGGATCCTGAGGGGAGGAGGAGGGAGGAATGGAATAGATGGAAAAGGGGGCATTTTGGGGGCAATGGAAGTGTTCTACATGATCTTGCTATGATGAATACAGGCCATATTAAAATTCATCAAAATTTATAAAAGTGTATGGCCCAAAATGTAAACCATAATGTAAACCATTGACCATGGTTAGTAGCTATGTTTCAATATTTGTACATCAATTATAACAAATGTACCATCCACATATACAATGTTATTAATAGGGGAAGGGGGAAAAAGGGGAGGATGCAGTATATATGGATGTCTCCTGTATTCAGTAGGTGACTTTTCTGTAACTTAAAATTTCTTTGCAGACAAATTTTAAAAAGTAAGACACCAGGGGAATAAATGGAAGAAAATGTCACTGTACACACAGGACAACAGATCTTAGAGTGATGAAAGGCAAAAGGTCAAAAAAACTTTTAAAATATTTTTTCATTGCTATTTATTATCCCAACATCTTTTTCAAATTTTTCTTTTTTTTTTTTAATGTATTTTATCTCTTATTTTTAAAATTATCATTATTATTTCATTTTCTTATTAATTGTCTTTGGTTATTTTATTGGCTTCATTTTTGAAGAGGTTTTGGATCCAAAAAGGGTTACCACTGTGGCAGGGGAGGATCATTGGTGTAGGATTCAGTCATGGGGGGATACATGGGAGGAGATCATCTAAGCATACATTTAAGTCATGTAAGTGTGTTCAAATATTCACAGAGCATTGTCACGATGGGCGGAGATGCACACAATAACCGAAGGAATATCAAAATCCCATCCTGGGAAGCTCTACCACATTCTCTAATTGAACAGCAAGAATTACCTGAGTACAGGGGCAATGACTAGTGAAGTAGGATGGTCCATTGATGGGCCCTTGATATTGATGACTGTGCTTATGAACCTTTACTCTTGAAATTGAAACTTAGCATAGTATTATAGGTTGCCTAAGAGTTACCTCCTGAGAGCCTCCTTTTTGCTCAAATGTGGCCTCTCTCTAAGCTGAACTCAGCATATAAATACATCTCTTTCCCCCAGCATGGGCCATGACTCCCAGGGATAAGCCTCCCTGGCACTGAGGATTACTACCAAATACCAACTAGCAATGCAACTGGAAAAAGACCTTACCCAAAAGGAGAAAAAGGTAAGGACAAATGAGTTTATATGGCTAAGAGACTTCAAAGTGCGTCAGGAGGTCATCCCAGAGGTTACACTTAGCATGTCTCAGCAGGGTCTCATTTATGCCAAAGTAGATACTACCCCAAATAGTGGGGCTCCTGAGAGCTCTGGAGACATCCGGACACTATAGTCAGGGCAGATAGCTCATGAGTTAGGTGCCTTGACAGTGGGTCCTACATTGGAATTTATGCTTCCCTTTGTGACACAGTTGGACTCAGGTGTGGTTTCCCTACACATGGCTCTTCTGTCCTTCTATTTGAACCTATAATTAGTACTAGAGTTGGTAGGTGTACATCCAAGAGACTTAAATCTTTGGGCTGTCCATGTGCCAGTTGGGCCCTGAATCTCAACAGAACTGCAACACCTACTCTCCAGTTCATTGGTCTCACCCAGGACAACTAACATGAAGGTGATGATGGATAACTACCATACCAAAGAACTGAGAGAGTCTACAACTGCAAGCAAGAGAGTCCCATCCATCAGCCCTATGGGATCGAAGCCCTCTCTCCATTAAAGGTGGAGTGGACGTCACCATCCCAGAATCCTCAGGATTGGGGAACGAACTATGGACTAAAGTAGACTTACTGGCATTCTATTATAGACTTATTGTGATTCTAGCAATGGAAGAAATTATTATATCATTGATGTGGAGGCAGTGGCCACTGGAGGTTCTCAGGGCAGGGAGAGGGAAAAACAGATGTAATACAGGGGCATTTTCAGGACTTGGGAATTGTACTGAATTACGTTGCAATGACAGATACAGGTTATTATATACCTTGTCATTACTTACAAAATTGTGCGGGAGAGAGTATAAACTACAATGTAAACTGTAATCCATGCTTAGTGGCAATGCTCCAAAATGTGTTCATCAATTGCAATGAATGTACCACACTAATGAGGGATGTTGTTAATGTGGGAAAGTGTGGGAGATGTGGGGAGCCAGGCATGTGGGAATTCCCTATATTTTTAACGTAACATTTATGTAATCTAAGTATCTTTAAAAAAATAAAAATTAAAAAAATAAAAACAAATTGTGACAATTCTTACAGAAGGAGAGAAGGTCATTTTTCATTTCATGTAACCTATGGTGATTTGAGGCTCCCAATTTTTTAAAAAGCCAATAATGTTTTATCAGTAAAATACACACACACACACACACACACACACAAAGTAGTCTGTCAACAAAAATTCTTTATGTAGGAGACTGTAGCAGTTTGGCAGTTTGATATAGTTGTGAATTCCAAAAATAGATAATGAATTATGCTTATAAACTGGTCTGTTCATCTAGGCAGAGTTAAGTTATGATTAGGGATTTGTTTGGGACACGTTAGTAGGGTATTGAGCCCCACCCCTTGGTGGGTGGAGTCTCAAAGATAAAAGACATCGCAAAGGACAGAGTTGGAGGGTACTGAGTTGAAGTTCTGAGGCTGGAGTCTTGAGTTGGAGCCCCGGGAATTAAGAGAGCTTGGTCATGAGGAAGGAGAGAAGGCCCCGGGAAAAGAGATGAGCCATTTTGTCTGAGAGTCTACAGCTGATCTTGTGGAGGAAACAGAGGCACTGAGTCGATAGAGAAACAGAGCCCCGGGAAGAGAAGAACCCAAGAAGCCTGAACCCTGGCAAACGTCGGCAGCTGTCTTGCTCCAACACGTGGCAATGGACTTTGGTGAGGGAAGAAACTTACGCTTTATGGCCTTGTAACTGAGGACTTCTACCCCAAATAAATACCCTTTATAATAGCCAACCGATTTCTGGTATTTTGCATCAACATCCCTTTGACTGACTAATACAGAGACCCTTACACATTACCTTGTATAAATCAAGTTGACAAGAAAAAATATCATGCCAGTAATAATGCAGAAGTTGATTATTATAGACAATTGTTTTCCTTTATTTCATCTGCCTTCATAAATGGTAATATAGAGTAAAAGTTTTATGAACTGCTTTATCTTTCTCTTTTGCAATTCTTGTAACATTCCTGAATTAAAGTTTTAAAAGAATTACAGTAGTTATGTAACTACACATTTTACTGCATATTCCATAACTTGAAGAGTCCTTATAAATGAAAATTTTATTGAATAAAAAATTTGAAATAACTAGATATTTATAATTTATATCATGTAATCTATTAAAACATCTTAAAAACCAAAAAAATTAAAAATAAAAAATAGAAAGGATCTTCAGGGCTGCCAGGGTTGGGCCTGCCACTTACAAGGGAAGTCCATGGATTCCACTCCCAACCTGGGGTGTTATATCTGGGCTGAATTGGAAGTGGAAATTCGTGTGTAGTTTAAATATATTTGCATGTAGATGTATTAAAAGGAAAAATGAAATCCCACCTTGGACAAATGATCAAAGAAAGTGATAGGATTTTTTGTCTCCAGACATCCCCTTTTGTTTGATTTTATTTATTTTTAATTGTGATAAAATAGGTGTAACATAAAAATCATTTTAACCATTTTAAGTGGACAATTATTTGACATTAAGTACTTTGATAATACTGTGTAATTTTCACCACCAAAACTCATACTCATTTGGCAGTAACTCCCCATTTCTCCCTTCTGTCACCCCTGGTAACCACCATTCTTCTTTCTGTCTCTACCAATTTGCTTATTCTAAATATTTCATATAAGAGGAATCACACAATATTTGTGCTTTTGTGCCCGGCTTATTTCACTGAACATGTCTTCAAGGTTCATCTGTGGTGTAGCAAGTACCACCACTTCACTTCTTTTTATGCCTGAATAGTATTCCACTGTATGGTGTGATGGTTAAGGTCACATGTCTGTCCCGGCCCGCGGGACAGTCAACGGGAACCTGCGAGAGGGGGCGTGGGAATGGGATGGAACAAGAGACGCGAGAAATGACAGCAAGACAGGATTCTGATCAAGCTGCAAAAGTTTATTGAAGAAGCAGGGCTTATATACTCTAAAGGAGGAGGATGTGGATTGGTGGGTCAAGGACGGGTGGTGGCCAGGGATTGGTGAGTGCTGTTGCTGGGGAGGAAGGCAGAAAACTTTTAGGCGCGAAAAGAGTATACTTTTGGCGCGAACTTCTCTTAACTTCCGTGAAGAAGGCTAGCTGTTCTTTGTTCTTTGTTTCAGCCTTAGCGGCCATCTTATATATATTGACACTGCTGACAAGGTATATGATCTGAGTGCTACCGTGAAGGTCCCCAACACATGTCAGCTTGGCTTAGATTATCAAGCACTGGCCTGATTATTACTGGGAGGATATTTCGTGGATTTAAATCATCAGTCAGGTGATCACATCTGTAGCTGATTGCATCTACAATCAACAAAGGAGACTGCCTTCAGCAATGAGAGACATCTCATCCAATCAGTTGAAGGCCTTGAGAGAACTGATAGTTTCAGCAGTCAGAAGGAAGAATTTCCATTTCTACTTCATCCAGCCAACTTCTGCTAGGGAATTCATTGAAACCTTTATCAGAGTTCCCAGCTTGCAGCCTGCCTTACAGAATTTGGACTATTCAATCCCCATAGTCATGTGAGCCAATTCCTATAATAAATCTCAATATTTACACACACACATCCTGTCAGTGTTCTGTTTCCCTGAAGAACCCTAATACATATAGATATACCACAGTTCAATAGTTGTTTCGGTGGAGGGACTGATCCATGGAGCTTCCTGCTCTGCCATTTTCCCACAATCCTGTTTGTTTGTATTCTTAATCTCTAAAATTTATAAGCACCCTAAACCCACCAAGGGTACAACTCTCCCTTCCCCCCTCCTCCCAGTCCCTGGTAACCTGTAATCTAATCGTCTTCTTGTATTTGCCATTTCTAGATATTTCATATAAGTGGAATTGTACAATATTTGTTCTTATATGATAGGGTTATTTCAAGTAACATTATATCTTGAAGGTTCATCTATGTTTTAGCATACATCAGAACTTCATTCCTTCTTACAGCTGAATAATATTCCATTGTATGGATATACAATACTTTGTTTATTCAATTATCTGCTGATGGTAACTTGGATTGTTTCCACCTTTTGGCTATTGTGAATAATGCTGCAATGAAAGACAAAAACAGTTATTATAACTGAATTTCATATGTTCAAAAAGTAGAGGCCTAGAAATATAAAAAATAAACTTACAGAAATGAATACCATAATATCTGAAAAGAAATATATCCTGGATAGGGTTAATGGCAGAGTAGATATTGCAGAAGAAATGATTAATGAATTTGAAGGCATAGCAAAACAAACTATCCAAAATGAACCATGCACACACACACACACACACACACAAGAATACTTTAAAAATAAAAAGATGTTAGCATAACATTGTAAATGAAATTATGCCACTGAATTTGGACACTTAAAAATGGTGAAAATACCAAGCTTTGTGATTATATATATATATACACACATATATCCACAATAAAATAAATTTAAAAATATGAAAAGAGCATCAGTAAGTGATAGGACAAGTTTAAGCAGCCTAATATATGGGTAATTGGAGTTCACAAAGCAGGAAGGGGGCAGAAAAATGTTTATGTTTGATGAAATATGGCCAAAAATTTTCCAAACTTAATGAAAACCATAAATCCACAGATGATCACTGAACTCTAAGCACAAAGAACATGAGAAAAACTATACCAGGCATACCATAATCAAATTGCTCAAAACCAGTCATAAAGAGAAAATCTTAAAGCAGTCAGAGGAAAAAGATATGTTACATATAGAGAAATGAAGATAAGGATGACATCAGATTTCTGGTAGGAAACAAGGTAAAAAAGAAGACTGAAATAATATCATGAGAATACTGAAAGCTAAAACCTGTCAACCAATAATTCTATATTGGGAAAAATATCTTTTAAAAATAAGGTGAAATAAAGACATTTTCAAATATACAAAAGCTGAAAGAATTTGTCACCAGTAGACCCTCACTACAAGAAAGGTTAAAGAAGATCATTTAGGCAGAGGGACAATCATAACAGATGGAAATCTGGCTGTACACAAAGGAATGAAGAATACCATAAATGGTAACTACATGGATAAATACATATAATTATTTTTCTTATTATCTGTGATGGTTTGAAGCGGTAAGGACCCCAGAAAAGCATGTTCTTAAAGCTAATCCATTCCTGTGGGTGTAAACCTATTGTAAGTAGGGCCTTTTGATTACATTGCTTCAGTTAAGGCATGACCCAGAGTGGGTCTTAATCCACTTACTGGAGTCGTTTATAAATGGGATGAATATGGAGAGACAGACAGAAAGCCACGGAAGCAAGAAGCTGAAGTAATGACATCCGCAAGAGAAGAGAGAGACCAGCAGATGCTGCCATGGGCCTTGCCATTTGACAGAGGAGTCCATGATCACAGCAGGCAGTCCATCTTTGGGGAGAGAATATCACCTGATGATGCCTTGATTTTGACATTTTTCTCAGCCTTGGAACTGTAAGCTTGTAAGCTAATAAATCCCCACTGTAAAAGCCAACCCATTTCTGGTATATCACTTTCAGCAGCTTAGCAGACTAAAACATTATTTCAATTTCTTTAAAAGATAACTGACTGTTTAAACAAAAATAACTGTATTTTGGTGTTTATAACCCATGTAAAAGTAAAATTATTGACAAAAATAGCATAAAGACCAGGAGGAAAACTATATTAGTGTAAGGTTCTTCTACTATGAGTATATATAACATATTTGAAGGAAGACTGTAAAAAGTAAAAGATATATACTATAAACTCTTAAGAAATCCCTAAATCAATAAAACAAAGAGTTATTGCTAATAAACCAACAAAAGAAGAGATTAATAGACTAATAAAAATATTTGGCTAATCCAAAAGAAGTCAGAACAAAAGGAAAAGAAGAACAAAGACCAGATGGAATAGAAAACAAATAGCAAGATGACAGACTAAAACCTAACCATGTCAATAATGTAAGTGTAAATGATCTAAACCCATATATCTATGGTCAAATGATTTCTAACAAGGGTGTCAAGACCTTTCAATGGGAAAGAAAAGTGTCTTCAACAAATGATGCTGGGACAACTGGATATCCACATGCAAAAGAATGAAGTTCAACCTTTACTTTATATCATATACAAAAATTAACTCAAACTAGATCAAAGACCTAAATATAACAACTAACTATAAAATTTTCAGAAGAAAATACAGGGTTTAATATTTATGACCTTGGATTTGGCAATGGTTTCTTATATATGATGCCAAAAGCACAAGCAACAAAAGAAAAAATAAATAAATTAGACTTTATCAAAATTAAAACTTTTGTGCATAAAAGACACTCTTAAGAGAGTGAAAAGACAATCCACTGAATGGAAAAAACTACTTGCTGATCATAGATTTGATAAGGGTCTAGTATCCAGAATACATATAGAAATCCTACAACTCAACAAAAGAACAAATAACCCAACTTAAAAATGGGCAAAGGATTTGAATAGACATGTCTACAAAAACATGTAAATGAACAATAAGCATATGAAAAGATGCTCAATATCATTAGCTATTAGGTAAATGTAAATCAGAACCACAAGGAGATACCACCTCACCCAACAGAGTGGTAATTATTTTAAAGATGGATTTATTTTTTCTGGTGAGGACACCGAGAAATAGGATCCTACATACATTGTTGATGGGCATGTACAATGGTGCAATAACTGTGGAAAACAGTTGGCTGTTCCTCAGAAAGTAAAACACAACTACTATATGACTTGGCAATCCCACATCTATATATATACCCAGAAGAACTGAAAGCAGAGGCTTGGACAAATATCCGTACACCAATATTCATAGCAGCATTATGCACAATAGCCAAAAAGTGGAAGCAACCCAAGTGTCCATTAGCAGATGAATGGAAAAACAAAATGTGGTATATAC
>JAQZBX010043280.1:0-21729 GCA_029593785.1 Cabassous unicinctus | reverse complement strand
GTAGAGACAGCATGTGGGAGAAGGAACCAGTGGAGAAAGGAGCATTTGAAAATATAAACAAAAGATTGGGAATATGATATGGTTCAAGATTTAAGGATTAGCTTGAATAGGGTTTGGGGTGCTTTTTGATACAGAAAGGAAGAATAGGTAAGGAAGCAGATGAGTTTATCGTGAGTGGTTGGGAAATAGAGAGCTCTTCCCTGGTGTCTCAGTGATTTGTGAAATTTGTAAGTTTGTAATAAAAGAACATAATAATTGAGCTATTGTTAAACACCATGGGCTGTATGTGCTTCACAGACGTGCTCTCTCTTATACCTCTTATAACCCTATGTGGTATAGGTATAGGTAGATATTCCCATTATACAGGCAATGGAAGACTTAACCTCTTTAGGTTAGGTTTCTTGCCAGGAACACAAGCCAGTGAGTGGCATATCCATGTAATTCTATAGTTCATGTTCTTTCCTCTCATTATATACTGCATCTGCTGGGACAGATGGAGGCTGGTTAGATGTGGGGTAGGCAGTTGTAGTGGTCTTGCCCTTTCAGGCTCCATCACCTTTCGGTCTTCTCTGTGGCTAGCGGCTACTCCCTTCTGGTTCTTCTTCCATATTCATGATTCATCAAAGAATTAAGCAGCCAGTTTTAGTTTTCTCTTTATACCAAGTTCTGCTACCATTCTGGGTGGCATCTCTGTCCATTTGGAAATCTCTGTCCTCTGTTCCAGAGACTTTTACTTCCATTTCACTTGGGTCACACTCCCACAGTTAGACCTTAGAATTGTTTTCTGGCAGAATTATTCCATCTCTGAAATCTTAAACTCAGATGTTACCTCTCTTTCTTAATAAACCTACTTTTAGACCTTTTGGAGCTTTTTAGTTGCTGGGCCTCTCCTTTTTGCTTAAATTGTCAACCCCATATATCTTCACTTCTTTACCTAGAGCCCTGCTGTCCATCAATTCAACCAATGCCTTCTGGCATCTTGTCTTTCTAACTTGTCCTAGAATGCCCCCATCTTAGATCAGTACAAACATCTGACTCTCTTTGAAGTTTGTTGAGTGCTGTTGAAATAAAAAAATAAAAAATAAACTCCATAACAATGTAGTTTTTCCATTACTATTTATTCAAACTCAGTTGTGCCTTCAATTCTACCACAACCAAATTCTATACTCTTAACATATAGGATAATACCTTTAAGTCTGTTCATATCTCAGGTATGGAGGTTTTAGTTGAAACCAAATTGTTTATTTATCTAAACATTTATATGTCTTTTTATAAATTTGTTTATGTAGGGTCTTTTTAGGCCATTTTAGTGCTTCATATATTTTTGGTTCTTTTGTTGGCTAGGAACGAGATTTTCCAACAGAAACTGTTAAATTTGGTCCTGAACGCATGTATATTGATTGCTGGGTCAAAAAACACACCTATGACACCTTTAAGGAGGTTCTTGGATCAGGGATGCAGTACCACTTGCAGGTATGTGGGTGACATACTTTCTATTCATTTGCTTTTAAATTAGGAAGCAATTTTGAATGTAGCTCATTTAATCGGCTTTGAATGTCCAGAAAGCTTTTCTCATGAATATAGAACAGTAAATCTAATTTTGAAAGTAAAATTGAATAAATATGAAACTGTGGGTTTTTTTTTATTGTGTTACGTCTGATGGACTAATTTAGACCTCCAGTGTTTGTGTTTTATGAGCTTTCTTGGATTAAAGGCATTGAAAAACAATTTCATCTCATACTGAGAAACAGAAAATAAGTGACCTAAGTTCATATTTATAGGTTCCACATAACTTCTATGAATCAGATTTTCTTTCTGTAGCCAAAAGCCCCATGATATTTAATACTGAACTTTAGCACCTTTTCCTTTTTTTATAAGTCAAATGAATTCCTTCGCAATGTCTTTGAACTTGGACCCCCGGTGATGCTTGATGCTGCAGCGCTTAAAACAATGAAGATTTCTCGTTTTGAAAGGGTAGGTTTTGTTTTTGTTTTTGACTGAGCTAAATGTGCCAAAGCTTTGATTCTGCGAGGTCATAGGCGTTTTAGCTATGTCTATCCCTATGAGGAGTTTTAGTTTTTCATGATGTTTCAGACCGAGAATGGCTGTATTCAAAGTGTTGAACCATTTAGATCGTGGGTGGGTTTTAATTTTAAAAATTTCCCTGTGGTTTTATGATTTTAACATAGAAATTATTTTTCGTTTTTTACCTCCTTTTATTCTGTGGCATTTTGATATTTAAAAATAAGTATTTATATAGTATTTCTTTTGTATGAGATGCTGAGCCTACTAATAAGTACCAGACCCATTTTAGAAATGAGGATACTATGTGGTCATAGAGTTTGTGACATTAAATAGTAATTAACATTGTATTTTCATTTTGTTCTAAATTTTTTTTTTTTTTTTAAATTGTAATATTCACATAGCATAAAATAAAACATTTTAAAGTGTACAGTTCAGTGGCATTTAGTACATTAAGTGTTGTGTAACCATTACCTTTTATCTCATTCCAAAACATTTTTATTACCTCAGAAGGAAACCCTTTCAGCAATCACTTACCATTCTCTTCTGCCCCAGCCCGAAGCAACTGCTGCTCTGCTTTCTGCCTCTGAATTTACCTATTCTGGATATTTCATATAAATGGAATCATACAATCCTTTTGTGTCTGGTGTTTTTCACTTAGCATAATGTTTTTGAGGTTTAATCCATGTTGTAGCATGTATCAGTAGGGTCATTCTTTTAATGGTTGAGTATTATTCCATTGTATGGCTATTCCACATTTTGTTTATCCATTCATGAGTTGAGACGTTTGTATTGTTTCCACCTTTTGGTGATTGTGAATAGTGCTGCTGTGAACATTCAAGTACAAGTTTGTGTTTGAATATCTGTTTTCAATTTTTTGAGTATATACCTAGGAGTGAATTGCTGGGTCATATGCTAATTCTATGTTTAATTTGTTGAGGAAATGAAACATTTTCCATAGCATCTGCATCATTTTACCTACTTACCAGCAAGGTACAAGGATTCTCATCTCTCCACATCTTGCCAACACTTGTTATTTTCCCTTAAAATTTTTTTTTTATTATAGCCATTCTAGGGAGTGTGACATGCTTAATTATAGTTCTATAAGTATAAAAATTATAAAGTTATGGCTGCATAATTGATAGTTTAAAACTTGTAAAATATTAACATTATTATATACTCTTTTATTTTGAATTATTTATTGGAACAAATCCCCTGCATGGGACTACAGGGCAGGATTATAACTTTTTGATATGTATTTTAGATTACCTTCCAAAAAGTTATTCTGTAATTTTTAATGTCTTTAGCAGTGAGTGAAGGCACATATGTGTTACACACAAGAGTTGGCGGCATTAGATTTTATAATTTAAAATGTTTGTTAAATAGGTGTGAAAATGGTACCCCGTCATTTTTTTACTTTTGCAACATTTTTATTAAACGCACAAATTTGGTGCATGTGGAAAAGCAATTAGAAACAATCTTTTCTATATTTAAAAACTATAACTCAACTCAAATCCCCTGTTGATTCAAGGAGGCAGCTTTATGTTATTTAAACAGTTGGTTTTTATAATACCCTTGTTTTAATTGATAGCAGGTTTGGACTTTTTCACATTAGCTTAAATAGATGCCCTTTGTTTACTTTTTTCATTGAAATTTTCTTGGTGTTACAAGTTTGATTTATTTTCTTAATATGGAATAGTGATTAGCCATTAAATGTTTTAATTTTCCCCCTCATTTTGTTCTTTTTGTGTGTGTTTTATAAGCATTTAATTTTTCCCCTCACTGAGGCACTTTATTTGTATGTATTACGTCGCTTGAAAGAGAATCCCAGGACTTCCCTCCTTTGTGTTTTCGACCTGCTTCCTCGTGGTCTATGATGCCAGCTGAGTTTGTCAGTACAATGAAACCAAACTGATGGGATGGGAGCAGATTATTCTGCCATTTTTCTAGATCTCTGAGTTGCACATCAAATCTGGAACTAATCACTCCACACTTGTTTAACCTGCCTGTGAAGTTCATGAAAATTTTCCTGGCTCTTTGATCATCGGTGATTTCACATTTGCCAATGTAACCATGCTTCACCATCACAATTTGAAACCAGATGATGACTTTGGAGCACAGCCTGATAAGAACCTGGCATTTGCCTCTCTTCTCGGCATTGCTGATGATGCTCTTGGGAGCACTGGCTGGGCCGTTCATGTGTACCATTATGGTGGCACGGGAAGATGTCCAGAAAGAGCATTTAAAACTTGTGTAGGGTCATATTAGTTTATCTGTATTTTGTGATTTTTTTCCCCCTCATTTTATAAGAATATGTAAGCCTTAGTGACCCACATGTATTTTCCTTTCTTCATTTCAGCATTTATATAACTCTGCAGCCTTCAAAGCTCGAACAAAAGCTCGAAGCAAATGTCGAGATAAGAGAGCAGATGTTGGAGAATTCTTCTAGATTTTCAGCACTTGAAGAATATTTCCTATTTTCTTTATTTTTGTTTTTTTGTTTTTTTGTTCTTGTAGTTTCTAATGTATTTAAACTCTAGAGATAGGTTTTATCTTGGGGTGAATAGATAACTTTTGTAGCAGGGCTTATATTACTTATAATTTAATGTACAGTATTGGAAATGGTGAGTTCTGATTATTGAGTATTCTCTGAAAATAGAATCAGTAAACATGAATAAAATGTAATGTTTGGCCATATTCTGTGAAGAGAAAAAAATGTTATTTCACTTGATTTCATGATGAGAAACTATTACATACATTAAATTTCTTATACTGTGGTCAGAAATATTGATTGATTTTAATGAAGTATACATACGAGGCATAAAATTATGGTCTTAGACAAGTGAGTTCTAGATAAAATTTTTGGGAGCTAGTTCTGAAAAGGCTGCTATATTTTAAGTTTTAAATGGAACATGGCTATTTTGTCACTGGGCTTAACAAAAGGAATTATACCATGAGATCTTTCAGCTTCACTGAAAGGCAATTCAGTTCAGCTATGATGAAGTAACATATGCCAGAAAGGTTGCAAACATTAATCTCTGAAAGCAGTAACACTAATTTTATCTGCTGTGTAAGACTTTGGACTCTTTACTTTGAAATAAAGATCTTTTCATACTTAAAGTGCTTCTTTTTTAATAGAAGAAATATTTATGCGTTGTTTAAGGTAGAGAATTCAAAATGACCAAGCCAGGTAGGGGGTGAGACAAAACTTCATTTGTATATCTGAAAACACATTCGAAGAGCTGAAAAAAAGGATATTGCTGCTTTGTTCCACAAGGGTTTTTTTTTGTTTTTTGTTTTTCCTATTTTATGGAAACTTGTAAGCATTTTGACAGTGCATTAAGGATTTTATTATTATTACTTTTATTTATTTTAATGCTTTTTTTTTTTAAAAGGATCTATTTATTTATTTATTTACTTTTATCCATTTTTACCCTTCCCCCGTTTATGCTGTTTTTGTCTTCATTCGCTGGGTAACTCTCTGTATTGGTTTCATGCCCTCTCTTCTCATCCTTCTCCTCCTGTCTTCATTGGGATTCGATCCTTGGAACCTCCAATGTGTGAAAGAGGTGTCCTACTGCCTGTGCCACCTTAGTTCCTGGTTTTTTGGCACATCTTGTCTTGGCTCTCCCTTGTGTCACTCTCTTGTTACTTCATCATCTTGCTGCGTGGCTCGCGGGGCCTGATGGCGCACCCGTGCACGGGGCCTGGCGGCCCACGTGCCTTCTATATTTTTCTTTTTTTTAAAAAAATTTTTAAATTTTTACCGGGAAGTCCCGGAGATCGAACCCAGCTCCTTCCATATGGGAGACGGACGCCCAACCATTTGAGCCACATCCGTCCCCCAATTTATTATTACTTTTAAACTTTAGATAATTGTATAGCACCAACAATATCTGCAGTTGAAAATTCATAGACTTGTTTTCTTCGATACTCTTACTGCAGAAAACTGATGGGGAGGGGAGGAGAGGGGTAAAGGTAGAGAGGCATGTACGCTCTAGAGAGAAGTACTGAAGGTATTTTTCCCAACAAATATTCCGCACTCACACCCCCTACTCCTGGATGGTCTGATGTGCCCCCTAGTTGAAAATCATTGGCTGGCTTACAGAGTCACAGTTGCTGATGGGAGGGTGAGTTCCATTTTTCAGTATAGAATGGAAAACATTTGGAATCTCTTACTTGGGTTTTTGTGTTATTACCACCTTATATTCCAAGTAGGTTGGAACCATGGAAAAGAAATTGCAAAGTGTTTTCTACATTTTTAGTTTCATATATGTATACATATTTTTAAATGAATTTTTATTAAGATGATACACATGGTTTAATAGGCTTATAATGTAAAAAAGTTAGTCCCCTGCCCATCTTTTCCCATTTCTCAGTCCCATCCCAGGAAGCATTTAGCATAGCATCTTGGTTTCAGATTTCTAACATACCGTTATTTAGAACATGCTGTTTCTCAGTTTTTTGCCTTTAGACATTTGTCAACTGTATTACGATATGTGAGAATTTGCCTTGTTCACTTTTTCTTTCTCATCCTCTCAGGCCTCTCATCCTCCCAATATGGTTTTAATTTTTTCTGTTTAAATCAGCATGATTGTTTATATTGTAACCATACTTATATGTTCACTCATGAGCTAGATAGTTCACTGTGCTTACATTTCCGTTGTACAACTTTTTCTGGATTTAACAGTTTATTTCTTGGCTTTATACACACCACTAATTCTTCCCAAACAGTCCCAGATCTATTTTCCAAGTGGTCAAGGCCTTGTAGAATAGATGTTTCCTGATTCAGTCTAATTTCTCTAAGTATACACTTGTTCTGAGATTTCACCATCATCCTGGGGATTTGTTTTTCTCTGCTCCCTCAGTTCCTGGATCCCTCAGTTCCTGGATCTTTGGTCATCATTGTTAGTTTACAACCTTGTTAAAATGGAGCACATGAGCGTCCTGGGAATGGGTGAATGTGAGAGGGCTATTGTTTTTAGATTTATATTTCTTTTTTTTCTTTTTTTTTTAAGATTTTTATTTATTATCCATTTTAACCACCCCCTTCCCCATTTGCTGTTTTTTTTTGTGTCCATTCGCTGGGCAATTCTCTGTGTCTGTTTCATCTCTTCTCATCCTCCTCCAGTCTTCACCAGGATTCGATCCTGGAGACCTCCGATGTAGGAGAGAGGTGTTCTAGCCATCTGCGCCACCTCGGCTCCTGGTTTTCGGAGCTTTCGGAACATCTCGTCTTGTCTCTCTCCTTTTTTTACGTCATCATCTTGCTGCCTGGCTCCCGGGGCCTGGCACCTCACCAGCACACAGAGCCTGGCAGCCCATGCGCCTTCTATATATATTTTTATTTTACCGGGAGGTCCTGGGGATCGAACCCAGGTCCCTCCATATGGCAGACGGACGCCCAACCATTTGAGCCACATCCGCCCCCAGATTTATATTTCTGAATGATAGTTTGGCTTGGTAGAAAATCAAATTTGGAATGTTGAAGGTATTGCTCCATTGTCCTCTAATTAGCAAAGCATTATTGAGATGTCTGATGCAAATTTTTATTTCTGAATTCTTTTGTTTTTTTCTTGAAGTTCTTAAGAGTATCCGCAGTTCTAAAATTACATGAACTGTGCTTTGGTGAGCGCTAGTAATCTGGAAAATATTTAGGTCCCCCACCCCACCCCACCCTGAGATGGCTCCCTTGTCTGTCTGCTAATTGTTTCTGCTCATCTGCTTGTGTCTGCTCATTGTCCCTCCTTATTGTGTCCACTCCTCTGCCCATCTTCTTTTAGGAGGCACCAGGAACCAAACCCAGAACCTCCCATGTGGGAGGTGGGGTGGCCAACCCCTTGAGCCACATCTGTTGTCTGCTTGTGTCTGCTCGTAGCATCAGCTCATCTTTAGGAGGCACTGGGAACTGAACCTGGGACCTCCCATGTGGGAGACAGGTGCTCAACTGCTTGAGCCACATCTCCCTTGTTTAAGTTTTTAATCCCTCCTCTGCTTCCCCCAAATTTTCTTTCCTCTGGAACTCCATGAGATATTGGATCTCCTAGATGCAGCCTTTGGTGTTACTTTATTTTATTTTTTTCTTTTCTGGGGGATTTCCTAACATAATTAATTTTCAAGTTTTTCAATTGCATTTTATTTTTAGCTAATGTTAAATTATCTACCTGTATTTAGCTCCATGCTTCACTGTTTCCTCCAAGTCCTAGAACCTGCTTAAATTCAGTCAACTCAGAATTTAAGTGAGTTGACAGTCTTCTGGACATCTTCGAAGCCAGTTAGCAATTTATTTCCTTTCCATAGTCAATTCATTTGTTGACATTTTTTTCAGTATTGCTTTTCCAATTTTTCTTGTGCTTTTGTAATTTAGATCCCTTCTAAGTCTTTTTACTGTGATTTTCTGGAGGGAGAGGAGATAAGTGGTTAATCTGCAACTAATATCTGTATATTAAATAAAAATGGGTACTGTTTTATTCACAAAACTGATGGGTAATTGCTAGAGAAACATTGCTGGGGATTTGGTGTATAAGAACAAGTGAAAAAATGTGCTTGAGTTTTCTTGAAAGTAGTAAAATGGTGTGTGATAGACCAGTTGGTTTTTGCCTGATTTTCAGTTAATTTTGCTGGTTTGAAGGGATTTAAAATGTCCCTGCCTCATAAGTTCTTTATTTTGAGATTCAAGCATTAATTTTGAAGCAGTCAGCATTTGTGACTCATGTCTTTGATGACACTGTACTGAATTTCTTGGGAGTTGAATCTAGATAACAGTGAATGAAATACAAGCCAAGAAATACTTGAAAATGTACCCAGATTAAACAATTCATGTGAGAATACCATTTTTCTCTTTGTGACCCCAAGCCTTCTATTGAATACATACATAGTAGCTAAAATGAGTTAGATCATTTTGCTTTGATTTTAGGTGGTTCTCCAGATGTCTAATTTGTTACAAAGGATAAGTTTCATGCCCTTTATGGGGTAAAAGTGTGGTTGAATTCAGCTCTGCTGCTAACTACCTGTGCATCTTCAGACAACTTCCAAAGGCCTCATTTTCCTCATCCCTGAAGAGGGGATTAATGTTTCACAGGGCTGTAAGATTACAGGAGAGAGAGAACATTGTAAATACTCTACAAGAGGTTTTTCTAATATTCCTTTCAAGGATAGATGTTTTAAGACAGATCAAGTAGTTGGGAGATTTTCTTTTAATGGCCATGATCATGAAAATAATAGCTAAAAAGAACATTTTCATTTTTCAGAGAAAATTGGCACAGCTCTTTAGTGTATAATGTGCTTCTGAGAAAACTTTTACTAGTCTTTTTCCATCAGTTGGTCTTCAGGTATAGAGGTTTATGAAAGTAACATTCCCTTTTACCCAAAAGAAGTGTAAAGTTCATACTGAATATAGGTGTAAAGGACATTTTGTGGAGCAAACGTTTTCTAACTGATGTGAAAAATGTTTCAAGGATGAAAAATGCCCATCTAGTGGCAATGGGAGGTAGGATTACAGAGGGCTGCATAGTAGTTTACAACCTAACCCTTTAGCATCCTAGTCCCTGTGCTCTGGGATCGCAGAACTCATTGTAGCATCTTTTATACACAGCAGAGGGCAGAAGCTTCTTGGCATGTATGCTAGGGAACCACACAGGAGAAAGACTGACCTTCCTGAGAAAGGAGGATGCACAAAAACTAACAATAAATAAAACCTTTGAAAAGGAAAGGGAGTTGAGACAAAGGGCTTCCATGACCTGAACTGGGGGTGTCTGTAGCCGGACGGTCTTCCTACTCAAAAACTTTTGTAGCAGCTGAAAGCCCTAGGAGCCTTCTGCCCTGCTCTCATCCCGGTTAGGACCTCATGCTGTCCATGTTAATTGCAGTTCTCCGGTTGGTCTCAAGTCCTGTGCAAGGTGGTTGTCGTAGTGGTAGCTCCATCCTGCTACAGGATATTCATATATGGGAGTATACCATGGCAGAAGTGCTGGAAGGAAATGTGGTGTCATCTTACACAGTAGCTTCAGCCAAAAAAGGACATGAACTTCAGTCCAATAAGAACCTCCTCAGACTTGAATCAGGGCATGGTGGATTCTTTTTTAAAGAATAGTTTCAGGAATCTAGTAAAACCGTAAGCATTATTTTAAAAGTCAGTATTTGGAATCTTATACTACTTGGCTAAAATGAATACTAAATGTAGATGAACAGTTTCGTGCTGGGGTTTGTGGACCTTATAGGAGCACCCGTGCACTAAAGGAAGGCAAAGAAAGAACTACAGACTTTTGTACAGTTTTGTTGTAGTTGCTACCGAATTGTTTTGTTTTCTGGTAACCTAGCAGTCAAAGCTCACATTTTTGTAAGTAATTTGCATGCTATTACTCTACTGAGACTACATTTATGGTTCTTAAGGCTGGGAAGTTTCTGCTGCATGTGCTTTTTAACTTCTAATAGAAATTACTTAGACTTGATTTGAAAATTTACTTCCTGAATTTATTTCTTTGAAATGGAACTAAAGAAGAAATTATCATAACTCAGTGAAGCATCCTATTTCGTTTATTAGCTTTGAATTAAGCCCTATTCCAAAAATTCTTATTTTGTGGTTAGCGATACTGGGGTGAGTTATTTCTGTGGTTTGAGACCAAGCACCCGTGGGAAAAAAATAAAAAACAAAGCTATTTTTCATAGACAGATATTTTTGTCAGAATATTTATTTGTCGGTAGTCAACAAATTCTTAAATGACAGAAAGAGTCAGGTGTTAGCATTGATCTAAACAGGAAGAAAATGAATCTACTTACACATTTCAACTCAAGGTATTAGAAGGGGTTCTGTTAAAGAGGGCTGCTTCAGTCAATCTTGGTAAGCAAATTTGCTGAGTTGGGAAGGAGGGTCGAGATAGAATGCATAATTGCTAGTAACACTGGCTTCTCCAGCCTGAGTGGATGCATCCAGATATCCTGATATGGAGATGCCAAAGATAGCAACAAACGGGTGTCAAACAGCTGTGGATCCTGGTTTTAGTGCCATGTGATTTTGTGTCCATTTACTAGCAGCAGAGTCATTTGTTGGCTCTTGGCGACCACAAACCACACCCAATTTGCTTTCCTCTGCTAGTTCCTTATTTTACATTTGTGCCCCTCGGTTAATAAAAAAAAAAAACCAAACATATTGAAATAGCATCTATTACATTGTGACTACACCCCAAAGAAGAAATTTTCTTTCAGAGCCCTTCACAGTTCACTCTAGTTTGTTGTCTTAATTCTTTTAGATTTGATCTTGCATTAAGTTGCTTTTTGAGTAGGTAGCAAGTCCTTAAGTCAGTATCTGTAGCTATGATTTTCTAGCTAATCTACTTTGTAAACAATGATTAAGCCTCAATATGAGATTTAAGCAATGGTACTTACGTTCCTGAAGGGGAAGCTAAGGCTCAAGGGTATTAAGTCAGAGATCCAAAAATGAACCAGACCCCAAACCTAAAATAGAAGCCGTGTTTGCAGTGATGATATGACAACACAGTCTTCATTCCTCATCAAATATCAGCATTTGGGATAATACAGTATAAAGAGATAATAAAATATATATTTAAAAAAACTTTCTAAAAGAATAGAAATTTATTACATGTTTGGTTTTTGCTTTTTATCTATAAAAGAATGAGATTTATCTATATTTAAGACCCGTCTAATCTATTACCGCTGCCTTTGTTTCTTTTTTTAAAAAATTGTTACTTCAAGAAACCCTCCATGAAGCATATTTGAAATTGAGTTATATCAATGTGTAAAATGCTACAATAGTATCTTTTTTTAATTTTTTTTTAAAGATTTATTTATTTTTATTTTATTTATCCCCCCCTTGCTGCTTGTGCTGCTGTGTCCATTTGCTGCGTGTCTTCTCTGTGTCTGCTTATCTCCCCCTTGCTGTGAGGTCTTGCCGCATCAGCCCACGGCGCCGCTCAGGCCGGCGTGCCCTCACAAGGAGGCCTCGGGATGCGAACCCGGGCCTCCCATATGGTAAACGGGGGCTCTATCCACTGAGCCACACCCGCTTCCCCACAATAGTATCTTATCTAAAATACTTAGGGAGTTGTGTGTTCTTGCTAATATTTCTGTATAACCAAAAAACCCTTTTTAGTTTTAATTCTCATTGAAAAAAAATTTAATTAGCCCATGACTTTTTGAACTCTTTTCTTTAGCTTGGGTCCTGAGAGCACTTATTATTATTATTTTTGACAAGTAGTATGTTTTAGGTACTATGAAGTTGCTGAGTTTTACTTTAAATTGCAGTTTTAACTGTTTAGTAGAATAACATTTTTCTTCAGATCTTCTAAAGGCGTACAAATTTTTTTTCTGAATTTAGCTTTTTTTTTTTAAGCTCTAATCATATTTATTTTCTATTCTGTAGCTGGGTATTAGAGGCAATAAAAAAATGGCAGCAGAAAGTAAATAGTGTGTTGCCACCTATAGGGACAAAGTTTCTTGCACTCACTTTGCTAGAGTCTAGATGAGCCCTTACAAAAAGACTTTTTACCCTCCCTCAATCTTTTTTCCATGACTGTACTTCTTAACTGCCTCAAATTCTTGTGAAAATCATGAGATTTTAAATTCTAAGTAAATGAAAATTTTAGGTGTTCTAACAATGTAAGCCACTGGTTTCTAAACAAGACCCTATACATTAGAAGAAAAATAGGATTGGTCTCTGCCTTCAGGAATTTTTAAGTCTATTGGGGTAGTAAAAAATATAAGCAAATAAATGAATTAAAATATTATAGCTACTCTGATAGAAAATTGTATGGGATCCAGCAAGGGCCCAAAGGAGGAACAGAAGATACCTTTTAGAATGGGGACTCATCATATTGAGGGAGAATATAAAAATTACCATTTTTTGTAATTCCTCATGGAATTAGAATGGTCCACAGTAATAGTCTCTGCTCAGAAGCTATATGGCCACAGCCTAACAAGCTTAATTTTATCTTTCTATATATTTATACATAATCTTCTTGCATGACGGCTTCGAGGCATCTCACTAGAATACAAACAGTGTGATAAAAGACAAAAATTTAAAAATCAATTATAAAATAAAAAGCACATATGCACAGAATTGAGGTCTGAGGAGGAAGAGAGGGTGTGTGCAGATAAACGGAATAAAGTGCTGCACAGCTCTTAAAATTGGGCCACTCATTTGACTCTGAGCTTCCTGGCAAGCAAAGCAAAAAGAATCATGATAAAGTTGTTCATAACAGGAAATCATTTCTTCTGGAGAAGCAAAGCTTTTCTAGACCTTTAGGTTGAAAATTATGTTTGTGGGCAGTTTTTGTATGCCTGTCCAGCTTCTTACTGGCTGAGGTTCTTGTGAAGTTAGCTCCCAGCCCAAGCCTCTTGTGTCTAATATCAGTGTTTTCTTTCAGGAACAATGAATCATTTTTCCCAGGACACTGACTCCCATGGCTTTCATGAAGATGGAAAGCTTTATGTTGTGGATTCCATAAATGACTTGAATAAACTAAACTTGTGTCCTGCTGGATCACAGCATCTGTTCCGTATGTGTGCCGGTGCTGGCCTGGTTGCCGTGCCCGGTTTCTAGGCCACCTAAAAACAGCAAATGGCTAACCTGGATGTGGAGGTGTGGTGGGGGGCACTAGGAATGGCTTGGCACTGGACATGCTATTTATTATTAGGCAATTTTTGCTCTTTTTCTCCAAATATTTGGCAGGATTGTGGGCTTTCCTGGGTCCTCAGCAAGATTTGAACTCTTATCTTCAAAAGTTCTGAGAAGACCCTGTGAAGTTTCTGTCCCTGGAAAGGGATGGAGGCTGCAGAGCTGGTCTCCCAAAGCCTTGTGCATCCCTCTTAACTATTTTGCCTTCTAGTGACCACAGCCAGGTCACTAATGATGGCCATTTTTCTAGAGGAGTCTCATTTCATAGTGGATTGCTGAGAAAAATGCTTGACTCGCATTCACCTAGTTTAAAAAAAAAATTAACATTTTGTTGGGTTAAAAGTCAACTTCTATTTTCCACTTACATTGCAAAATGTCCCAATTAAAAGGTTAGTAAAGGGGGAGGGGGGAAAGCAAAACAAAATCCTACTCAATCCTAAGTGTGTATCTTGCCCCTAAATATGATAAATGAGCTCTCCGAGATCATTCTGAGCCCCTTTTCTAGTTTAAACGTTGACATTCAGACACAGGTGTTTATTGCCCACTTGACTTTTGTTCCATATGCACTTTAAACTCTTATTGTCCTAACTTTATATCTACCATCTCCCTTCTAAATCCTTTCTGAGTTCTTGCTTTTTTTCTTCATTTTAACACATCCCAAATTTCACCTGTTTTTATTAGAGTCAGTCCCAATAAAATTAGGTGTTTGGGTGCCAGCCTATGCCTTTGCTTTGAGGGGGTGACATAGGATGTACTCACAAGGCAGGTATGGGACATCAGCCACCCACCTATCCATAATCAAGTAGGACAATTGTTAGAACTGATGCAAAGTGGGAGAGAATACAACAAAGTCAGTTCAGCGATCTCTCCTCCCCCAGTTTAGTCTGGGTGGTATTAGGCAACTAAACCTTACACAATGGTGACCAAATGCGACAATTCATGGTTTGGGTGAACCAAGCTGTTGCCTAAGCATGATTGCATTTTCAGTTTAACTGCAAAGGGTTTTAAAGAGCCTTGCTTTCAGAGCACACCCATCCTGAAACAGCTTTAAGAAACCTAAGTTTAAAAAGTGGATGTGGAAAAAAAAAGAAAAAAAAAAGTGGATGTAGACATATTATTCCTATTATTAAAAGAGCTCCCTGGGAGATACCCAGTGTGTTCAGCCTTCCATCCAGATGAGGTGTCCCAGCTAGTTCTGTCTTATTCCTGGGTCACCTTGGGAAAAGATCAAGAGAGCCTCTGTCACTCTTAAACCTTAACATCTTTATTACTTCCCAAAGGAAAAATCCATGTCCTGCTACTTCAGTGCTAACAAATCTCCAAAGAAATTTTCTGGACAGGTCTAAGGAAGTAGCTGAACTCTGCTTATTCTTTGAATACCAATATAGAGGAAGGTATGGAGTAGGTGTAGCTCGTTAGCTGAGCTCCTGCTTCCCATGTATAAGGTCCTGGGTTCAATCCTGGTGCCTCCTAAAAAAAAAATTTCACAAAGAGCTCCCAGCTTAAACACATGCCTAAAACATGTCACTTTCCAGGGCGATCAGAGGGTTGGATATATCCATTTAATTAGCATGTCCATCTAACAGGGGAATGCTGTTCAGTCCTGCCGACAGCATTGTATTGCTGAGGAATTTTTGTTGTTGTTTGTTTCACATTAGCTCTAGAAGAGAAAATCCCAGATCTTGGCACTAACTCAGGAAATGGAAATCGCAGTCTGTTCTTTGTGGGGCTGATAATTATGCTGATTGTCAGCCTGGCGCTGGTGTCCTTCGTGATATTTCTAATAAGTGAGTAACTCTGACATGTTTTTCACTCGTTGTATGCCCTTACTTTGTAGCTGGTTGTGTAGCTTCCTCCTGTCAGAAATGCTTTCTGGGAAGGAATCTTAAACTGAAAGACAGGGAGAGTGAACACCTCTTGTGTACCCAACTGCTCTGGGACAGGGTCTCAGGGGCACGAGCCCACTGCATAAGCCCATAGTGTTGGAGGTTCACAAACTCAGTTGGACAAACGCATATGTGAAATATTTCTATAATACTTTAGTGTCTGACTTGAAACCCCCAGCTGCCAAATGGTAGGCAGCATATTCTAGCTAATTCCAGGTTTTCTCAGCTCAATACATTGATTTCTCCATTCACTCAGGTCTATAACTTAGTCCCGTTGAGGTTTAAAATTTCCTTCCAGATTTGTTCACTTTTATACTGTTCCAGAAATTATGTGGAAGCACCTGAGAGCTTGTATAAAGCCCCAAAGGCAGTGTTGGGGATGTGAAGAGGACAGCTTATTTCCTATTTGACACTGCCCTGGCTCAGTCCCAGGTGGCCTTCTGCTCCTGATATAACCCACCCTGTCAGCTTTTGGCCCTGAGTGGTGACCCAGGCTTTCCCACAGAAGCTCCTAAGCCAAACGGTGCTCCAGGTTTTAGTTTCACCATCTCTGACAGGGGAGGAGTGTGTGTGGGGTGATGTCAACTTGCTGATACCATCCCCTCCTTCTGGATGTTGTTACCTCCAATCAAGCCCACCAGTTTTCTCTCAGCTCACCCCTGTGTACCCTCATTTGGAATTATTTTGATCCCCTCCCATAAAACTTAAGAGGGGAAGGAGCCTGGAAAGTGGGGGGTAAATCTTTGGCACTTGCCTAGATCCACCACACTGCCATTTCTTCTGCCCTCTCATGCTTTGCAGACCTTCAAAAATTCTAAATGAGAAGTGGAGCCCATATCTTTGGAATGCCTTTAATTTAATTTCATTCCAAATTAGAGAAGGCAGAGCTGGTGATGATGGTGGGACGGGAGTGGTGAGTAGAGTACACGACCTTTTTATTGCTTCTAGCCCCTCTCATATATTCCCAAAGACCCCTTTCTCATACCAGCTTGAAGGTCTTTAATCTGGGGCTGAGGCTTTGGGGAGGGGGCGCAGGCACATACAGCTGATGCCCTTTTGCACTTAGAAGCTAAAATGTGAACTATCCTGACAATAATGGTGCCCTTGCATCCAGCTATCAATTGGGAGGGGGTTGGCAGGATGGGAAGGAGCATATGTGTCACTATTCTGAAATGTCACCCCACATAAATGAATGCTCCACATATCTGGACGGCAACATCCAGAAGGAGGGGATGGTATCAAGCAAGTTGACATCACCCCACACACACAGTCAGAGATGGTGAAACTGAAACCTGGAACACCTTTTGGCTCCACGTATCACCCTGCCACACCTATGTGGGGGTAATGGCCGAGTTTAACTACTGGGAAGTTCTAGGTATGCCTACAGGAATGCGAGCAACTCAAAGAAAATTCTCTCTCCTGTTTCCATATATGTGGGATGATAAGTAAGATTAAGGGGAATGATAATAATAAATGCTATATATGGTGTGCTTATTCTGTCACAGGCACTGTGCTAAGCACTTGATTTATATTTGTTTACAACCGCATAACAGCTCTATAATGTAGGATCCATTATTATTCTGATTTTACCAATGCTGAAAACAGAGGCTCAGAGATATTAATTAACATGTCCAAGGTCACACAGCTAATAAGTGCAGGATAAGGACACAAAAACACTCCTGCCCGACATCAGAGACCATGCACTTTATCACTATTATTATAACCTTCTTGTGGAAATAGGATTTATTTTATATTCATCTCTAGTGTTTTTGTATTCAGGGCAAAGTCATAGTAACTAAGAAACAGAAAGAAGATGCAAATTGGACAATTATTCTATGCCAGACACATTACATTCATTATCCCCAATCCCCTCCAGGTAGTGTCTAATATCTTTATTTTACTGATGAAAGACTAGGGCATAGAGAGTTTACTTTTCCAATTTCACCTGGCCATAACAGGTAGAGCTGAGATCCAACCCTGGCCTGTCTGGCTCCAGAGCTCCCCGTACTCCACTGCCTCTCCTGAAATAAAATGCAGGCTTTCTGTAGTTTTCAGACACCTTAACCCAGCTTAATAATAAAGGCTTCCTGTGGTTTTCAGACAAACCTTAACCCAGCCAGATTTGGCACAAGCATCTGTAAAAGAACTTGGCCTGTGCACATCTTTATCAAGGAAACCTTTTTGCTATCAGTGGGATTCAGAGCAAACTTGTAGTCTTTTAAGTGGAGTGCAAGAACTTGTATTGTTTGTGAGTCTAACATTTTCATGCGACAGAAATAAGTCTATTTGATATTTTGGATCCCAGTCTTATTACATCACTGGGCCTTCGTGTTTTTGCCACAATCTTTGCCCTGAAGAGGAGTAATGGACAGCAAAAATAAATTACTGTGGATGGGTGTCTGCCTTGGTGGCAGCTGTGAATGCCCAAGCAGTATATTACACAGAATGTTAGTTCTATGGGATGTTATTAAGTATTACTTTAAGGAAAAAAAGGACTTTATGGTCAATTGAGTTTGGGAGTTGCTGGGTTAGAAATGCTCAAAGTTTTTCTCTTGTTTCTGCATGGAACTCTTTCTTTTCAAGGAATTTATTTTGGGACCAGTGTATTGTAAAACACGCTTAGGCAAACCTGGCTGGTTCTTCCTTCTTGTGTTTGATGTAAGAGTTTCCAAGAGGAGAAAGGATGCCACATAGCATGGATTTACTTCAGTTTAGTACTTTTCCCCAGAAGCAAGTTGTAGCTCTGCCTAGTTCTGCAACAAAGCTCAGTTAAATTCTTCCCTCATGTCTTGGACTCTAATTCAGCCGACATAATTTTTCAGACACTAGGGAGAAGCAGCTGCTGGGCGGCCTATTTGTCCCAAGGCTGGGAGGTGAGCCTCTAATGTCTAATTTACCTTTCCATGTTAGTTTATCAGCTAAGCCCAGTAGTATCTTAAACCACGTCATGAGTTCCTGAAAGATATCTTTGAAAAGCCCTACCTGAAATGGAAATGATAAGGAGCTCAAATATAAAGCACTGATTTTGTGCTGCATTTCTTGGAAATTTTAACTCTGGTACACAGACTTCAAAGTGTTCTATTTTCTAGGAGACTATATTGCCAGGGGTTCTGTTTATTTGAAAACATCACGCCTTTACTCTTAGGGGTGGTTTGAGGGGAAGTTTTACACATTCGTTAAGGGCTGGTAATTCAGAACCAACAAAGCTCTGCCGAAACAGGCTGGAACCCCAACTATGTCATACCTAAATGAAGCACAGAAATCCTTTTCTGAGAATGGGTCTCGAAATGAGACAACATAATCACTTCTGGGGGGGATAATCAGACACACTGGCAGTTTCCTTTGTTTGCTCACTGCTCTGTCTTTCTCAGCCAAACTTTGTGTGGAGCTGCCAAAGCTAGTCTAAGCTGGCCCCAAGAGGTTGTAAAAATAATTCACTTGATTGGTAACTTCAATCTTCAGTAATTTCTCTCCTGGGCTTCTGGGCTGTATGAGCTGTTGGGGCAGGGGATTTGCCAAGAGTGCCTTTCAGCAACACGGGGCTCTGATGAGTCCTGATGGAACATGCTGGAAATCAGTGTAACATGGTCTGTTTTTCATTTTGAAGTTCAAACTGGAAGCAAGATGGACGATGTGTCAAGAAGATTAACAGCGGAGGGGAAGGACATAGATGATCTTAAGAAAATCAACAGCATGATCTTAAGCCTACTCAACCAACTGGACTCAGAACAGGACTAAAGAGATTCTCTTTCAAGAGTAACTGCTAACACCTGGAGCTTCTCCTCACTCCTGTAACTGTGCAGGGCTAAGAACTGAGAACGTGCATTTGCGTGGGTAACATACTATCTGGAAAGTGAACCCCGCCCTAGGGTCTACTTCCTGCTGCAGGGATGGGAGCAACATCAAGACATGGGGATTTGGGACTGGTGGTCAGAAAGGGGTGAACTTGTCCCAGCCTCATTTAATTGTAGGGTCCTTCAGCTTTAGTGAGGTTAAGGGTGGGTGATGTGAACAAGTGCCAGGCAAGGAGGAGAATGGTGAGAGTTTGGCTATGTACCCACAACGTCTCTTACAAAAGGAGCTTTCCTATGCCAATCAGGTTCATGGTGCCTTGTGCACCTTCACAGATTCCTGTGAAAACCTAGAGTTTATCTAGTTACTTATATTGGAAGGAACCAGATGATCATTTTCTTTAATAAAAGAGATTCTGTTCAGGTAACTGGACTTTGACTTATTTTTCCAGGCACAGGGGATAGACTTCAGAGCTAGGTGCCAAATGTGTTTGCTGATGGAACGTGTAGTAGGTGTGTGTGGTGGTGGAGAGGGAGGGGTTAAAAGACAAAGCTTAATTAATCAATTTAACTAATGTTTATTAAGCCCCTACTTTATGCAAACCACCCTACTCCAGAGGAAGTTCAAGTGGGGGAAAAAGGAGATGTATATAAATAAAATATAAGATGAAAATGGTAAATGCTTTAAGAGAAAAGTCCAGAAACTGCACTAGGAGCTCAGAGGAGGAGAGAATCCTGTTTGGGGGTGGGTGGCTGGGCTGGGGCTCAGGGATAAGGGAAGACCTCATGGAAGAAATGGCTTTTGAACTAGGTCTTAAAGGTCAGGTATGCATTTTATTTTAAAAGTATAATTATATAAGTTTTGTTTACTTTGTTCCTCATGAAAAAATAATCCTTCAGTAACTGCTCATTAATTTTGAAGAAATTTGATCCATTTGTAGCCTATATTAAACTACAGTAGGAAATTGTTTATTTGGAGTATTTGGAATGAGACTCATTTTAGTACAAAAGGTACATGATATATAACATAAGTTATGGTGCAAAATAAATGAGTTTAAAAAATATATGAGGGGAGCGGATGTAGCTTAAGTGTTTGAGTGCCTGCTTCCCATGTATGAGGTCCTGGGTTCAATCCCTGGTACCTCCTAAAAAAAAAATACATGAGTCTTAGAAAATCTTTTATTTAATATAGATCTACTGTGCAAGTCGACTGAAGAATGGACTGTGATTCTGTCATTTTGGGTTGATCAAAAACATTTGAGGTTACCCCAAAATTAAGCACACACATACATGCACACATTATACAACACTAAATATTTAATGAAGTAAGCACAAGACATTTTACTTATCCATTTCTGTACTCAGAAACATTTGTACTGCATATTCATTTTCTTAAAATTGATAGATATCATTAAAAAAAATCTGAAGTTTGTGTTTGCTGGAAAATTCTTATTGACCTGTTGATGGGCTGTGGCAAAATCACTTGTTATTAGGATTTGTTGTAACATTGTTTCAGAAACCACTGAGGATCTGATGTAACAACTCTTGAAAAATACTCATTTCTTTCTTTTCACCTGGTTGCTCTTATGCTTTTCCTTCCTTTTCTACAAACTGATATATTTCATACACAGTAATAAAGGATCTTTATTCCATGAAATATGTTATCTTACAAATGAAGTAATGTCTGATAGGCCATTTTGGATCCATGCTTTATGGTGACAGCTCTGCCCCACCTGTCACTCAGCCTGGAGGACCACAGTCACACAGCTCCTGGTGTTTGGATTCATAGATTAAGTAGTTCCATTGAACCTCCTTTAAAATTCTGGTTGTGGAGGACATTATGTTGAGCGAAGCAAGCCAGACACAAAAGGACAAATACTGTATGATTGGGTTACTATGAACCAAATACATTGTATAACATATTGTATAATTCAGAAAATAATTATGTATCCAGTACATTTAATTGAGAAATGTATGTTTTTATTCAACTGTGTTTTCTTTTTAGTTTTTAATTGTTTATATTTTCAATTATTAAATGTACAAAATAAAGTGAAAAAAAAAATGCTGGTTGGTTTCGTGTAGTCTTAGGGCAGTCAAAACAGTGGCTAAAACACGGTCTCGGGAACCTAGCTGCCTGGTTCAAATCCTGGCGCCACCACTTACTGTGGCTTTGGGGAAATTAACCTCTTTGCCTATTTATCAGTAAAATAGAATCTATAATTATGGAATCTATTTTATAGTATTGTGAGGCTTGAAAGAGAAATAAACACAGAGGGCTTATAATAGTGTCAGAAACAAAATAAGTACTCAATAAATGCTAGTTGTTATTTAAAGTGGTTGGTATGGCACAGTGGAAATGACCCACTACATTTAAACCTCTATTGGTGGGAACTTAGGG